>ML821721.1:28079-68031 GCA_009831015.1 Picea engelmannii | reverse complement strand
CCTCCTTCTTCTTCCATTTATCCATCTCCATGTACATATCTCAAAATATTTTTAGTGCTTCCCCCCTTCCCCATGCGCACAGGGAAGTTTAATTATTTGATTCCATGGTTATCACACCATTGTCATACAACAAAATATTGATATAAGTATAAAGTGATCTAATATTGATAGAAGTATAAAGTGATATGGGTCCCTTTAGAAATTCCTGCTCTGCAGTAGTGTAGGACTTTGCAGTATCAAATGCAAACTTAGTGATAAACCCAATAATATTGTAATGTACTCCAATTTACCCATAAAAAAAATTATTTTCGTTTGGGAAACATTAATTCTCCTTGTCTTTGAATAGTTCACTCAAGCAGGTTTATAGTTAACGTAGATGGTTAGTTATTGAAGTTATTAACTACAATTTATCTATTAGGGAAATCTTTCACATATTTAAATAAATGTCCTTTTAAACCACCTTCCATCTTACTAACAATACAAAACTCATATATATATATATATATATATATAGATATATATATATATATATAAATTGCATGTTTAGGACCTTTAGTCCTATACTCAATTTTAAAACATGACTCCTATGTATGGCACACATGATTGGTCCATTACACACAATACAAAATAAATTACCTTTGTAATTGATATAATTCAAGGATTAAGGGTCACAGATTGTAATCATGAGAGGAAGAAACCAAAGGGTTAGCATGATGGTAATCATGGGTTATTTCGATTGGTCAAAACAAGGTCTTGTAAGTACTGGTTGGTAATTAAATTTGGCTCACTATTAACCTAACTAACTCCTTCCCACAACTAAACTGATTGATAACAATCTAAAAACTCTCCTTAACTGGACAATAAACTAGGAGTGACAATCCAGTGTACAGTGCCTTAAAGGAATAGTCCTCTCATGCATTAACTTGACAAGAAGTCGGAGGGTTTTCTGTGAGTCGGGAGTTAATTAACCTCTATCCAATACATTAATGGAGACCCTACGAGATAAAATCTTGAGGCCACCACTAATCCCCGTATCCAATATTCTTATGCCACCTCTGTTATGTCACATGGCCAGGTAGGGTCTTCGTACTGCCGCTATAACTCCGTGTGGTAATGGTTACTAGTCTACTGTGGGTCTCTCAGCTGGTGCTTTAGAATTTTTTTCACGCTGCATTTCTCCTCGGTGAGGGTAGTCGGCGCTCTAGAGGTTCCTATCTGGTGAAAATGAAGAAGCTACCCATATTTCCTGGTAAATTTGCGACACTCTCATAGCTATTTGGAATGAGTGAAAAAGGTTGAGAGCATTTTTAGTCATTTCCGTAGTTGTTATTCCTTACGGTTTTTCTCGCAAAACGAACTCCCTTTCATAGTGTTGATAATGTGAAATATTTCCTTTAGTCATGGATAAATTCATACGTTTCAGTATTACAGGGATGTATCCTTCACTTTCCCATGGAGCAACCATTTCACCCTAAGAAATCACTTAATTAGGGAGGTTTTTTCTACACAGGCGGTCTATATAAGGTTATATGGCTAGACCCATACCCTTCAAGGGATTTTCCACCAAGACTAAGCCACAACTCTCATTGTTCCTCTTTGACTGGACTTCTCCTTTACTTACAGTGTAGACTAGGGATACTCGTGTTTCAAGTCACCCCATTATGAAAGAGAAGGTTCTTATTGTTGTACAGGGTTTGGTATTCAACTAAGAATTACTCCATTATTGTAAGGTCTTAAACAAAGTATCTAGACCATCCGATGTAGAATCAGAATGGTTTTGTTTTTAAGCTAGAAGAATTCCAACATGTCTACCTAATTCTGATTCTATTCATAATTAAGATGTACAGGCGGTTTATTCGAAGTATGAAATTAAACTTGCAGGGGTTTATCCTACAGTTGTTTCCATCCATCCATATTTTTACCCACAAAAATAAATCATACAACATTACACTAGATATACTCTTTCAACTATTTAAATCAAAATGATTTCTTGTTTAGAAATTAAATGAACAAAAATAATTCACACAACGTTATGCTAGATATGCTCTTTCAGCCATTTAAATCAAAATGATTTCTTGTTTAGAAAGTAAATCAACAAAAATATTTCACCCAACATTGTAGATATGTATTCTATCAGCCATTTAAAGCAAGTTTGTCGAAGCAACCAATGGAACAACCAAGTTCCTCCCAACCTTAGAACGGAACAACCAAAGCCACTTTCTCCATTCACCCCCTAGGCTGACCATAAATCCATGAGGGTGAACTACAACAGTCCTCCTCAACAATTTTCCTTCAGTTTCAAAAGCTTCTCCTTTCCTGACACTCAGAAAGAAATTTTCATAACAGTAAGAGATAATTATTTTTCACATCATACTAGGCAATGTCTTTCCTCCTCTCATATGCTATATATCAAAACCCTAAGTGAAACAAAAAAATTTGGAAAGAAGAGTGAGCCATAAAAGGGTTGGATCCACGTTTTGTGATTTTCATTTTCCCTGGAATCATCGGGAGGCACATTGGCCATAGGTTGCCTACCCAACCCATGATTATTTGATTTGATTTTCCAATATATATATATATATATATATATATATATATATATATATATTATTGATTCTAATTCGGGAGAAATCTTCCCTCTCTAGTTACCTTTCTGTCAGGCCCTTGAGCTACTAACTTTTAAATTTCAGGCCAATCCAGAACTCTTTTTTGAGCATCCGGGTTGGTTTAAAATGGGGCAAAACCCTTGGGGTAAGGTTATGAAATGCATGGAACTTTGATCAATGCTAAACTCAGACTACCCTGAAAGGATTCAAGCCCATTTTTTTCTTGAAAAGTGGAAATCGGGTGGGAAGATTGCTCCCAAGTTAGCCCAATACTTTTATTATATAGTGTTGAGTAAATTTTTCAATAGGTAGCAATAGATCTACAAATCTAGTGGTTGTATCTATATCACAGAAAAATAATAGAAACTAAGCTATAAATCCTATGCCTTAGCAGATCTGCAAATATACTGGTCTTATCTAGATCACAAAAAAATGATAGAAACAAAGCTAGAAACCCTAAATTTAAATGCAAATATTATCTTCATGCTTATGTTATTCATGTGGAAAGAAAATAACTATAGTGAAATTAAAAGAAATTAAAACAACAAATCTACCAAAGAATGATTAAGTATTCCATTACCCAATATAAATATTTTACAACACCATTCAAATCTTACCCAATATAAATATTTTACAACACCATTCAGATCCTTCAACAAAATGGCCTCCTTGGCCTCCTCCTTGGGTGTAACATCCCCTTCCATCCATGCCGGGTCACGCTATGCTGGAGAACTCTTTTTTTCTCTCTGCAGAACATACTTTCACATAGGTTTCATCTTTCCTCTCCAAAGGTCTTTTAGTACCTTTACCATTCCATTTCTGTACAGGGGCTTCTTGCTTCTCTTCCACTGGATTTTCAATGCCTTTACCCTTCTTCTTTTCAATAAGGGTTTCTGGTAAAGACTGCTCTTTGAAAACCTCCTTAGGAATTTATGACCTTGTGAAGGGTCTTTTACCCTTGATTTCGACTGCTAGAGGAGAAGAGGAGAAGAGTAGCTTCTTCCCTTTCTTGGATGTATCTTTGGTAGAAGAAGGAACCTCTTCTAACCCTGGTGGAGGAGGTGGTGAAAAATATATTTGTGGAGAAGGAAAAGCTTCCTCCTCAACTCCTGTGACCTATTGTTGACCTCTGAAACTTGAACATAGGCTTTTCCCTTTATCTTCCTATTGGTTCATGTTTTAGTAGAACTGGTGGGTGATAAAGGACTTGACTTCTATGATTGAGGAGTTGATACTAGATCCAACTTGAAATGAGAAGTAATAGCAAAATGCGCGCATGAAATATCTTTCTTGCCCAATTCCTTAGAGACTAGCATTCTGATCAATCCATAGTGGAAAAGGCTAGAATCCACATCCTTGGATTTGGATTGAATCATGTCTGATATCTTACCTATGCGCCTTAACATGTAATAGGGAATATTCATCTCAAACTTATAAGTAAAATGTAGCAAAATCCTTATATGGTACTAGTACAATGTGCTAAATCTCCCTTCACATGTAAAATATCTTTGTATGATCTTCGATATTTTTTCAAACTGTTCAATCAATTGACTCCTTGGCATACTTTTAGAAAAATCATTGGCTTCATATTTATCTTTAAAGAGATATTTAGCATAGCTTGAACTCAAATCCAGGGCTTTGAACCACTTTTCACCTGAAATGGGGATTCTTGTTGTAGCTGATATAGAGGCTTCAGTCACCTCAAATTACAAATCCCCAAGATTGGTTTTCCTGCCATCAAAATGTAATTCAAATTGTCTAGCTACCTCTGGATGGCCTCTCTGCATATTCTGGCAGAAAGAGAGGCACCCAACTATTTGAAAGACCTCTCTTTCCATGGGATCTGTATCAAAAAGATGCATGTCCACAGGTTCTATCGTAGCCACCTTGCCACCTTTGTGTGTCTTCCTCAATTGAGGAGTCTCCATGGCTTAGAATGAGAGCCTTTAAAGGATCATGGGAGAGTAATAACCAAGAAGGCTTTAAATCGAGCTTCAAATGTACAAGGTTGACCTTTTACAATAGACTGGTGCTAGTAAGCCAAGTTTGACTGTGGGAAATACACCCATAGACTTGTACATGTATTTGAGAGTGTAGATGGTGAGGGGGTAATCCAAAATTGGCCCTTTGAAATTGAGTAAAAATGCTTAACTCCAAGATGAAAGGATGCAGGGGAGGAAGAGAGTGTTTAAGCAATGCCTCTGGATAGCACAACACATACGCAGATGATAGGCTATTTAAGAGCTTGCAATTTCAATGGCTAAGGAAGACAACAATAATCAGACCTAGATATAGGAAATGAAGTTTATAGGTCTGAACAAGATATAATACAAGGCTATCATGCAAAGACGAGTCCCTTACAACTATGCAAGCTTGACAAACCAAAACCTGAGCGCAAATTTCTTGTGAAAATTAATATGTAGAGGAGGCAACACGAGATACCTGTGGAGTAGACACCTATTGGAATATTCAATGAAATTGCAGGATGAAATTGTGAAAACTTCATCCCTCAAATCTACTCCAGCCAGAAATTTGGTTGCCTTGTTGTTGCTTGATAAGAACTTGTGAATTTGTGCAGCGCATCAGTGTTGAGTTTTTCAAAATTATAAACCGTTACTAGGGCTCGTAAATTCAAGATATTGAAGGAATATTTAACCAAATCCTTGAACTAAATACAAGGAACATGACATCAGTCATGACAATCATGACTCATGGTGGAAGTATGATGAACGAGAAAGGCACTACGGAACTGCCTGATGAGTGGGCAGCACTCCAGTTCAAAAAATGATTGGACAGGTAAGCAAGCACAATGAGGCATTCCCACGAGGTCATGAGTGAGGAGAAAGGTGTGTCGCATTAGTCTAGTCATGGGAGGGATCAATCTAGGGACAAGTCATGAAGGGGACCAAAAAATAATTCATGAGCTAAAATTGTTCTAAGAGATATGACTCAAAACATTAATCATCTAAGGGGTCCTACCAAACATAAACTTTAAAGGGATGAAACTTTAAAAAAATAAAAATCCAAGGCTTAAAAAAGGATAAAAGCAAACTAAAAGACCCAAGGAAATTTAGTGAGATAACATTGGCTCCACAGGGGATGGCATGCCCCCTGTGGGCTGCCAAGAATGAGTAGATTTAGGCCTTATCCTAGGGCTATGGGGTCAATTATTTAAACAAAAATAAAAGGAAAATGATATTTACAATCACATGAAGATCCACTCAAAGCTCAAGAAAAGTACTTTTTTCGGAAATGGCCATTGACAGGGCCACAAAAAACCTCTACATTATCCATATTTTGCAACTTGAAAGTGTTATTAGAGAATACCTCCAATATTTTGAAAGGAACGATCCATAAAGCTTCACATTTATTGTTCTTGCCTTTATCTTGTCTCGGTGCATCCCACTTGAGCACCAAATCGCCCAATTGAAAATCCTCTTTGTTCACCTTTTTGTCGAAATCATGCTTGATATTTAGTTGATGGTCATATGCTTTGTCTACAAGCTACTCCCGTGTCTAATGCACTTTAACCAGATGTTGAATCCTTTTGATCATATGATCAGGTTCCCCTTGATAATATTGGAAGAATTTGTCCATAGGTAAGGCAAGATGAGAAGGAAAAATGACTTCAACTCCATACACCAGTTGGAAATCAGAAAGTCCCAAGGACCTTTTTAACGTCATTCTATCATCCCATAGAGAAAATTTGAGTTTTGAGTCCCATGCCTTTTTGTTATCCTCTAACATCTTTTTAATGATATTTATAATGCTTTTGTTCAAGGATTTTGCAAGCCTGTTTCCCTAAGGATAGTAAGGGGTAAAATGAATCAAAGTGATCCTAAACTATTCACAGAACTAAATCAATGGTTCATACTTGAAAGATGCAGCATTATCAGTGACGACTATGTTAGGACACCCAAACATTGCCATAATGTTTTCAAGGAAACCAATGATCACTTTGTGGGAAGCATTTCTTGTAGGAATAGCTTGAGTCCATTTAGTAAAGTAATATGTAGCAGTCAAGATCCATCTATGTTGACCACTGGAAGTGGGATGAATTTCCCTGATAAAATCTAGGCCCCACTGCTGGAAGGGTCCTAAAGTTTCCATAGGCTTTAATGACAAAGACTTAATCTGCTTCTTTCTGGAGAACTTGTGACACTTATCATAGGCTTTGATCTTAGCACAAACATCAATGAACAATCTAGGCCAGAGGTACCAAGCCCTAAGGATCTTGTATGCCATGGTTCTCCAATAATGATGCCCCCCACATAAACTATAGTGGAAATCAGACATAATCTTTTTGGCCTCTTGGGGTCTAGGCATCTCAAAAGCACTCATAGTTGATCCTTCCAATACAAAACTTGATCAACAAGGAAATATTTTATTGATTTGACTTTTAAGGCTCGCAACTTGTTCTTTTCCATACCACTTGGAGGCTGTAAAGTTTGCAGAAAAAATATAATGTCCTTGTACCTGCTGCAATTTGCCAATGCATAGATGATTTGAGAACTTCTATCAGTTATTTTAGCCTAGTGATTTTTTGAACATGAGTGGATGAAATTCACCCCCAGTGCTGAGCAATTTGATTTAGCGAAGAGCTTGGCTAAAACCTGACCTTTAACCAGTTTAGTAGGCTTAATCTCCAAATCAAATTCAAGTAATTTAGAAATCCAATTGCTTCGTTTTCCGTTTATATCAGGCTGAATAGGAATTTCTTTTAGAGCAGCTTATGGGACATAGGCAATAACTCTTGAACGCGGGACAAAAACTATGAAGGAATTAAGATATTTAACGAATGCATAGGCTTGCTTATCCATGATGTCAAATTTCAATTCATCATATATCAATGCCCTGCTGAAAAAGGCAATGGGCTGCTCTAAGCCTTCAATGTTCTTCTGCAATAGGACTGCTTCTATTGTATCAAAAGAGGCAAAAGAAAAAATAAGAAAATCCTTGGAGTAGTCTGGGATGACAAGAATCGGGGATTCAGTTAAGGCTTTCCTTATCTAATTAGAATAATCATAGGACACAACAATCCATTTTATTTCACTATCCTTTTTGAGCATGGTTGTGATATGCTTAACCAACTCAACAAAAATTGACACATATCTTCTCAAAACATTAATTTTTCCGAGAAAATATTGAACATATTTTTTGGATCTATGAAGTCACAATGTTTCTATAGCTTCAACTCTGTTGGAATCAATCCTTACCCCTTCTACTGACATGCTATGAGCAAATAATTTTCCTTCCTTCATGGGAAATAATGATTTTTTTGGATTCAATGAGAGGCCATATTTTCTGCATTTCAAGAAAACTTTTCTTAAGTGATCACTATTTTCTTTATCACACTGAGAGTACATTTCTATTTCATCTAAATAGATAACAACAAATGTATCCTTCTCCCCAATAAATTCTATGTCCATATCTCATTGAAAAGTTTCCCCTGCATTCATTAAACCAAAGGGCATCTTGGAGTACATAAATGTACCCCAAGGAGTGGTAAAGGTCATCTTCTCCCCGTCTTCTGAAAAAATAGAGACCTGATTGTATCTGGAAAATCCATCAACCATAGACATCCTGGATTCTCCTGTGATCTAGGTGGATATCGGTGGCCACCCACCTTTTTCAAATGGCTCAAAACGGCTCTATGGCAATTTTCGAAATTTACTATTTTTAGCAGGTTTTAACTTTCGGGGCCATTTTGAGGGCCCAAATGAAGGTTTTTTGAGATCGAGGTTCTCAATGATATCTAAAGGAATCATTGAGCCCCCAAAATGAATCTCCTCTATAATACCTTTCCAACGATCTATCACGTGCCTAAAACGAAGATTGTATGCAAAAGTTACGATCACGGGAAGTTGATATACTCACTTACCCAAATGGGGCCCACATGACTTTTGGCGCTTCATCTCCTAGGGTTAGGTTTTTTTATGTTTAGGGCTTTTGGCATTCCTGTTTATTGTAAAAGGGACTTCATAGCCTCATTGTAATCATCTTCTTGCAAATTGTGAGTAGCCGTCACATCTCTTCTCAGAGATAAGCTGCCACCATTCTAGCGAGTATTTCACTCTGTATTTTTACAGTCTCTGTACATTTCTTTCATTAATAGAAATCGTGTATTACTGTATATTTGTGTTTATGGTTGCATCTCTGATACATTTTTGTTATATTATTGGATATATGGAATATCTCTTTGCATTTCCTTATTATATCTCCGCTCTCATTTCGTGCTGAAAATAATCTGGATCAGTGGTATCAGAGCAGGCTGCTCTTGATCGTTTTTTCATTGCATGTCCCCGACGAGGTCCGAGTATAGCAAGTTGGGTATCAAGCTTGTCTCTCCTGAAGGCAATCTCTCTCTCACACCCAAGAAACCCTCAATGGCATAAGAAAAGAAAAACAACGGAGCAAACGATCATATCAATCTGTTGCTTGAGCAAGCTCTCACACGACAGAGGGACGAAATGATGGAGAATTTTTCCCTCATCCTTCAACGCCTTCCAATAGAATCATGCTTATCTTCATCAAGAGGCCACTTTGGAGGCACGTATACTTTCAAGGTACAAGTTAATTTTGATATTCCTGTATTTGAAGGACAGATAGATGCAAAATCCCTAGACAAATGGTTAACTCTACTGGAAGGTTATTTCTTTGTTCACAATTTTTCCAACAAAGAAAAGATCACCTTTACACTCCTTAAATCTCTCCCTCATGTCAAACATTGGTGGGAAAATTACTGGGAGCAAAGTTCCACAGAGGAGTCTGGAATATATGGGGCCGATCCCACTTGGGATTTTTTTGTGGATGCGGTAAAAGAACAGTATTACCCTATTGGAAACTATGAGAACTGGTACATGAGATGGACCACACTGTGGCAAGAGAGGGGCCAAGCAGTTTTCAGAGTTCACCAATACCTTCCATACCTTGTGCACCAAGCTGGGTATCAAAGACTCCGAGCGACATTTGGTTCTGAAATACCGTGGGGCTCTACACAGATATATCCAAACTGAAATGGATTTTCTGGACATCTCATCACTCGGTGCTACTTATCGATATGTTGTTAAAATTGAGCAGAAATTTGAGCACCAGAACAAACAGGAATTCGGGTCTGCAAATCTACAACAACCAAAGCATGACAAAGATGGCCTAAACAAGTAGTCTCCTGAAAACCAGTCCAACACACACGAAGAGAAGAGTCACGGGAAGACAAAGAAGGACACTGAAAAATGGTGCGAGTTCCACAAAAGCCCTTGGCAAAACACCAATGAAT
Source organism: Picea engelmannii (assembly GCA_009831015.1). NCBI lineage: Eukaryota > Viridiplantae > Streptophyta > Pinopsida > Pinales > Pinaceae > Picea > Picea engelmannii. Next base: position 58,149 of record ML821721.1, on the reverse strand, counting down.
GTCGCTCAAAACAGTCATTGGTGGCCGAGATCAAACACAAGGAGCCAAACCGTGATTCATAATCTGATTCTGAAAATAATGATAAAAGACAGATCATCGACGCAGACCCCACTACTATTGTCGCGACTGTAGCAATTCAACCAGAAGAACCAACAGATGCTGAAGAAGGGGAGTGCCTTTTTCATTCACAGATGTGAGTGAAGGGGACCCCACTGCATTTTATTGTTGATAGCGGAAGCCGGAAGAACCTCATCTCAACAGACGTCGTCAAACAGTTGGGATTATCGACAACACCACACCCTCAACCATACAACATTGGGTGGCTTCGCTTAGGACGAGATCTCCACATCAGCCAACAGTGTCGATTATCATACTACATCCAACCCTTCAAGGATGAGGTATTATGTGATGTTTCCCCACTCGATGTCTGTGATGTTCTCTTGGGCCAACCATATATGTGGAGACGCCATGTTGTTTATGAGTCTCGACCCCGTAGTGTCATTGTTACTTTGCGGGGTCATCTCCATAGAATACCAGAGGTAGCTCCGACTACTGTTCAACCTAAAAAGTGTCGCAAGCTAGTCACTCATACTGCAAAATTCATTCTCTTCACAATCTTTTCAAAAGGAGAACAAAACGAAACTGCAACCACTACAGCCTTGCCCCAAGCACCTTCTATCCAACAGAAGCAGGTTGACAAGGCTGCAACAAAGTGCAAAGATTCCTTCTGCACATCTTCCTCTCATGTATCTCGACTTGTTGAGCAGCCTCAACCGCAACATGTTCGTGATAGATTTTCACAAACTGAGCAACGCGACGTCTCCAGCAAGACAAGCAACTCACCAAGATGCACATTCAACAAATGCTTTTCCCTCTCCCCGGGGAACTCAACGCAATGGAGACCATTTCTTCCTAAGGAGGGAGGATTGATCCAGGTGGATATCGGTGGCCACCCACCTTTTCCAAATGGCTCAAAACGACTCTCTGGCAATTTTAGCAATTTACTATTTTTAGTAGGCTTTAATTGCCAGGGCCATTTTGAGGGCCCAAATGAAGTTTTTTTGATATAGAGGTTCTTAGTGATATATGAAGGCCTAATTGATCCCCAAAATGAATCTCCTCAATAATACCTTTCCAACGAGCTATCATACGCCTAAAACAAAGATCATATGCAAAAGTTACGACACGGGGAAGTTGATGTACTCACTTACCCAAACGGGGCCCACAAGACTTTTGGTGCTTCATCTCCTAGGGTTAGGTTTCTGGATGTTTAGGAGTTTTGGCATTCCCATTTATTGTAAAAGGGCCTTCAGATACTCATTGTAATCATCTTCTTGCGAGTGTGAGTAGCTGTCACATCTCTTCTCAGAGATAAGATGCCACCATTCTAGCGAGTCTTTCACTCTGTATTTTTACAGTCTCTGTACATTTCTTTCATTAATAGAAATCATGTATTACTGTATATCTTTGTTTATGGTTGCATCTATGATACATTTATGTTATATTATTGGATATATGCAATATCTTTTTGAATTTCCTTATTATATCTCCGCTCTCATTTCGTGCTGAAAATAATTCGGATCAGTGGTATCAGAGCTGGCTACTCTTGATCCTTTTTTTCAGTGCATGTCCCCGACAAGGTCTGAGTACAGCAAGTTGGGTCTCGAGCTTGTCTCTCTTGAAGACAATCACTCTCATACACCCAAGAAACCCTCAATGGAATAAGAAAAGAAAAACGACGGAGCAGACGATCCTATCAATCTGTTGCTTGAGCAAGCTCTCACGTGACAGAGGGATGAAATGATGGAGAATTTTTCCCACATCCTTCAACGCCTGCCGATAGCATCAGGCGCATCTTCATTAAGCGTCCACTTTGGAGGCACCTCGCCTTTCAAGGTACAAGTTAATTTTGATATTCTGGTATTTGAAGGACAGATAGATGAAAAAGCCCTAGAAAAATGGTTAAATCTGCTGGAAGGTTATTTCTCTATTCACAATTTTTCTGACAAAGAAAAGATCACCTTTTCACTCCTTAAATATCTCCCTCATGTCAAACATTGCTGGGAAAATTACTACGAGCAAAGTTCCACAAAGGAGTCTGGAATATATGGGGCCGATCCCACTTTGGATTTTTTTGTAGATGCGGTGAAAGAACAATATTACCCTATTGGAAACTATGAGGAATAGTACATGAGATGGACCACACTGCGGCAAGAGAGGGGCCAAGAAGTTTCAGAGTTCACCAATATCTTCCATACCTTGCGCACCAAGATGGGTATCAAAGACTCCGAGCGACATTTGGTTCTGAAATACCATGGGGCTCTACACAGATACATCCAAACTGAAATGGATTTTCTGGACATCTCATCACTCGGTGCTGCTTATCGATATGCTGCTAAAATTGAGGAGAAATTTAAGCACCAGAACAAACTGGAATTTGGGTCTGCAAATCTGCAACAACCAAAGAATGAAAAAGACGACCCAAATAAACAGTCTTTCGAAAACCAGTACAAGACAGGAAAAGAAGGGTCACGGGAAGACAAATAAGGACACCAGAAAATGGTGTGAGTTCCACAAAATCCCTTGGCACAACACCAATGAATGTCGCTCAAACTAGTCATTGGTTGCCAGGATCAAAGACCAGGAGCCAAACCTTGATTCAGAATCTGATTATGAAAATAATGGTAAAAGACAGATCATCGACGCAGACACCACTGCTATTGTCGCATCTGCAGCAATTCAACCAGAAGAACTAACAGATCCTGAAGAAGGGGAGCACATTTTTCATTCACAGTTGTGGGTGAAGGGGACCCCACTGCATTTTATTGTTGATAGCAAAATCCAGAAGAACCTCATCTCAGCAGAGGTCGTCAAACAGTTGGGATTGTCGACAACACCACACCCGCAGCCATACAACATTGGGTGGCTTCACCAAGGACGAGATCTTCGCATCAGCCAACAGTGTCTATTATCATACGGCATCCAACCCTTCAAGGATGAGGTATTATGTGATGTTGCCCCACTCGATGTCTGTGATGTTCTCTTAGGCCAACCATATATGTGGAGACGCCATGTTGTTTATGAGTCTCGACCCCATAGTGTTATTGTTACTTTGGGGGGTCATCTCTATAGAATACCAGAGGTAGTTCCGACTATTGTTCAACCTAGAAAGTGTCGCAAGGTAATATCTCATACTGCAAAATTCAGCTTCTTCACAATCTGTTCAAAAGGAGAACAAAAGGACACTGCAACCACTACAACCTTGCCCCAAGCATCTTCTATCCAACAGAAGTAGGTCGAAAAGGTTGCAACAAAGTGCAAAGATTCTTTCTTCACATCGTCCTCTCATGTATAGAAACTTGTTTAGAAGCCTCAACCGCAACAGGTTCGTGACAAATTTCCACAAACTGAGCAACGCAACGTCTCCAACAAGACAAGCAACTCACCAAGATGCACATTCAACAAATTCTTTTCCCTCTACCCCGAGAACTCTATGCAATGGATACCATTTCTTCCTAGGGAGGGAGGATTGATCCAGGTGGATATCGGTGGACACCCACCTTTTCCAAATGGCTCAAAATGGCTCTCTCGCAATTTTGGTAATTTACTATTTTTAGCAGTTTTTAACTTCCGGGGCCATTTTGAGGGCCCAAATGAAAGTTTTTCGAGATCGAGGTTCTCAATGATAGATGAATGGATAATTGGGCCCCCAAAATGAATCTCCTCAATAATAAATTTCCAACGAGCTATCACACGCCTAAAGCGGAGATCGTATGCAAAAGTTACGACGACAGGAAGTTGATGTACTCACTTACCCAAACGGGGCCCACGTGACTATTGGCGCTTCATCTCCTAGAGTTAGGTTTTTGGATGTTTAGGACTTTTGGAATTCCCATTTATTGTAAAAGGGCCTTCAGATCCTCATTGTAATCATCTTCTTGTGAGTGAGAGTAGTCGTCACATCTCTTCTCAGAGATAAGCTGCCACCATTCTAGAGAGTATATCACTCTGTATTTTTACAGTCTCTGTACATTTATTTCATTAATAGAAATCATGTATTACTGTATATCTGTGTTTATGGTTGCATATCTGATACATTTATGTTATATTATTGGCTATATGCAATATCTCTGTGTATTTCCTTATTATATCTCCACTCTCATTTCGTGTTGAAAATAATCTGGATCAGTGGTATCAGTGCAGGCTGCTCTTGATCATTATTTCAGTGCATGTCCGCGACGAGGTCCAAGTATAGCAAGTTGGGTCTCGAGCTTGTCTCTATTGAAGACAATCTCTCTCTCACACCCAAGAAACCCTCAATGGCATAAGAAAATAAAAACTATGGAGTAGACGATCCTATCAATCTGTTGCTTGAGAAAGCTCTCACGCGACAGAGGGACGAAATCATGGAGAATTTTTCCCACATCCTTCAACGCCTACCGATCACATTAGGTGCATATTCATCAAGCGGCCACTTTTGAGGCACCTCGCCTTTCAAGGTACAAGTTAATTTTGATATTCTTGTATTTGAAGGACAGATAGATGCAAAAGCCCTAGAAAAGTGGTTAACTCTGCTGGAAGGTTATTTCTCTGTTCACAATTTTTCCGACAAAGAAAAGATCACCTTTACACTCCTTAAATCTCTCCCTCATGTCAAACATTGGTGGGAAAATTACTGGGAGAAAATTTCCATAGAGGAGTCTGGAATATATGGGGCTGATCCCACTTGGGATTGTTTTGTGCATGCAATAAAAGAACAGTATTACCCTATTCAAAACTATGAGGGCCAGTGCATGAGATGGACCACACTGCGGCAAGAGAGGGGCCAAGCAATTTCGGAGTTCACCAATACCTTCCATACCTTGTGTACCAAGCTGTGTATCAAAGACTCCTAGTGACATTTGGTTCTGAAATACCGTGGGGCTCTACACAGATACATCCAAACTGAAATGCATTTTCTGGACATATCATCACTCGGCGCTGCTTATCGATATGTTGTTAAAATTGAGAAGAAATTTAAGCACCAGAACAAACGGGAATTCAGGTTTGCAAATCTGCAATAGCCAAAGCATGACAAATATGGCCCAAACAAATAGTCTCCTGAAAACCAGTCCAAGACACAGGAAAAGAAGGGTCACGGGAAGAAAAAGGACACTGAAAAATGGTGCGAGTTCCACAAAATCCCTTGGCAAAACACCAATGAATTTTGCTCAAAACAGTCATTGGTGGCCGAGATCAAAGACAAGGAGCCAAACCTTGATTCAGAATCTGATTCTGAAAATAATGGTAAAAGACAGATCTTCGACGCAGACCCCACTGCTATAGTCGCGACTACAGCAATTCAACCAGAAGAGCCAACATATCCTGAATAAGGGGAGAACCTTTTTCATTCACAGATGTGGGTGAAGGGGACCTTGCTGCATTTTATTGTTTATAGCGGAATCCAGAAGAACCTCATCTCAGCAGAGGTCGTCAAACAGTTGGGATTGTCGATAACACCACACCCACAACCATACAACATTGGGTGGCTTCTCCAAGGACGAGATCTCCACATCAGCCAACAGTGTCGATTATCATATGGCATCCAACCCTTCAAGGATGAGGTATTATGTGATGTTTCCCCACTCGATGTCTGTGATGTTCTCTTGGGCCAACCATATATGTGGAGACGCCATGTTTTTTATGATTCTCGACCCCGTAGTGTCATTGTTACCTTGGGGGGTCATCTCTATAGAATACCAGAGGTAGTTCCAACTATTGTTCAACCTAAAAAGTGTCGCAAGGTAGTATCTCATACTGCAAAATTCAGCTTCTTCACAATCTATTCAAATGGAGAACAAAAAGACACTGCAACCACTACAGCCTTGTCCCAAGCACCTTCTATCCAACAGAAGCAGGTCGACAAGGCTGCATAAAAGTGAAAATATTCCTTATGCACATCATCCTCTCATGTACCTCGACTTGTTGAGCAGCCTCAACCACAACAGGTTCATGACAGATTTCCACAAACTGAGCAACACGACGTCTCCAGCAAGACAAGCAGCTCACCAAGATGCACATTCAACAAATGATTTCCCTTCTCCCCCAGGAACTCAACCCAATGGAGATAATTGCTTCCTAAGGAGGGAGGATTTATCCAGGTGGATATTAGTGGCCACCCACCTCTTCCATATGGCTCAAAATGGCTCTCTGGCAATTTTGGCAATTCACTATTTTTAGCAGGTTTTAACTTCTGGGGCCATTTTGAGGGCCCAAATGAAGGTTTTTTGAGATCAAGGTTCTCAATGATAGATGAATGAAGGTTCTCAATAATACCTTTCCAACGATCTATCACACGCCTAAAATGGAGATCGTATGCAAAAGTTACGACCCTGGGAACTTGATGTACTTACTTACCCAAACGGGACCCACATGACTTTTGGCGCTTCATCTCCTAGGGTTAGGTTTTTGGATGTTTAGGACTTTTGGCATTCCCATTTATTGTAAAAGGGCCTTCAGAGCCTCATTGTAATCATCTTCTTGCGAGTGCGAGTAGCCGTCACATCTCTTCTCAGAGATAAGCTGCCACCATTCTAGTGAGTCTTTCACTCTGTATTTTTACAGTCTCTGTACATTTCTTTCATTAATAGAAATCATGTATTATTGTATATCTGTGTTTATGGTTGCATATCTGATACATTTCTGTTATATTATTGGATATATGCAATATCTCTGTGCATTTCCTTATTATATCTCTGCTCTCATTTCATGCTGAAAATAATCTCGATCAGTGGTATCAGAGCAGGATGCTCTTGATCCTTTTTTTAGTGCATGTCCCTGACGAGGTCTGAGTATAGCAAGTTGAGTCTCGAGCTTGTCTCTCTTAAAGAAAATCTCTCTCGCACACCCAAGAAACCTTCAATGGCATAAGAAAAGAAAAACAACGAAGCAGACGATCCTATCAATCTGTTGCTTGAGCAAGCTCTCACGTGACAGAGGGAAAAAATCATGGAAAATTTTGCCCACATCCTTCAACGCCTACCAATAGCTTGAGACGCATCTTCATCAAGGGGCCACATTGGAGGAACCTCGACTTTCAAGGTACATGTTAATTTTGATATTCCTGTATTTGAAGGACAAATAGATGCAAAAGCCCTAGAAAAATGGTTAACTTTGCTAACCAAGACACAGGAAAAGAAGGGTCACGGGAATAAAAAGAAGGACACCGAAAAATGGTGCGAGTTCCACTAAAATCCCTTCGCACAAAACCAATGAATGTCGCTCAAAACAGTCATTGGTGGCCGAGATCAAAGACAAGGAGCCAAACCTTGATTCAAAATCTGATTCTGAAAATAATGGTAAAAGACAGATCATCGATGCAGAGCCCACTGCTATTGTCACGACTGCAGCAATTCAACCAGAAGAACCAACACATCCTGAAGAAGGGGAGCACCTTTTTCATTCACAGATGTGGGTGAAGGGGACCCTGCTGCATTTTATTGTTTATAGCGGAAGCTAGAAAAACCTCATCTCAGCAAAGGTCGTCAAACAGTTGGGATTTTCGACAACACCACACCCACAGCCATACAACATTGGGTGGCTTCTCCAAGGATGATATCTCCACGTCAGCCAACAGTGTCGATTATCATACGACATCCAACCCTTCAAGGATGAGGTATTATGTGATGTTGCCCCACTCGATGTCTGTGATGTTCTCTTGGGCCAACCATATATGTGGAGACGCCATGTTGTTTATGAGTCTCGACCCCATAGTGTCATTGTTACCTTGGGGCGTCATCTCTATAGAATACCAAAGGTAGTTCCGACTATTGTTCAACCTAAAAAGTGTCGCAAGGTAGTATCTCATACTGCAAAATTCAGCTTCTTCACAATCTGTTCAAAAGGAGAACAAAAGGACACTGCAACCACTACAGCCTTGCCCCAAGCACCTTCTATCCAACAGAAGCAGGTCGAAAAGGCTGCAGAAAAGTCCAAAGATTCCTTCTGCACATCGTCCTCTCATGTATCTCAACTTGTTGGGCAACCTCAATTGCAACATGTTCGTGACAGATTTCCACAAACTGAGCAACGCGACGTCTCCAACAAGACAAGCAACTCACCAGGATGCACATTCGACAAATGCTTTTCCCTCTCCCCCGGGAACCCAACGCAATGGAGAAAATTGCTTCCTAAGGAGGGAAGAATGATCTAGGTGGATATCGGTGGCCACCCACCTTTTCCAAATGGCTCAAAACGACTCTCTGGCAATTTTGGCAATTTACTATTTTTAGCAGGTTTTAACTTCCGGGGCCATTTTGAGGGCCCAAATGAAGGTTTTTCCAGTTAGAGATTATCAAAGATAGATAAAGCCATTATTGATCCCCTAAAATGAATCTCCTCGATAATACCTTTCCAACGAGATATCACACGCCTAAAACAGAGATCGTATGCAAAAGTTACGACCCTGGGAAGTTGATGTACTCACTTACCCAAATGGGCCCCACATGACTTTTGGCGCTTCATCTCCTAGGGTTAGGTTTTTGGCTGTCTAGGACTTTTGGCATTCCTGTTTATTGTAAAAGGGCCTTCAGAGCCTCATTGTAATCATCTTCTTGTGAATGCGAGTAGCCGTCACATCTCTTCTCAGAGATAAGCTGCCACCATTCTAGCGAGTCTTTCACTCTGTATTTTTATAGTCTCTGTACATTTATTTCATTAATAGAAATCATATATTACTGTGTATCTGTGTTTATGGTTTTATCTCTAATACATTTCTGTTATATTATTGGATATATGCAATATCTCTGTGCATTTTCTTATTATATCTCCGCTCTCATTTCGTGCTGAAAATAATCTAGATCAGTGGTATCAGAGCAGGCTTCTCTTGATCGTTTTTTTCAGTGCATGTCCCCGACGAGGTCTGAGTATAGAAGATTGGTTCTCGATCTTGTCTCTCTTGAAGACAATCTCTCTCGCACACCCAAGAAACCCTCAATGGCATAAGAAAAGAAAAATGATGGAGTAAACGATCCTATCAATCTATTGCTTGAGCAAGCTCTCATGCGACAGAGGGACGAAATCATGGAGAATTTTTCCCACATCCTTCAACGCCTGTCGATAGCATCAGGCGCATATTCATGAAGCGGCCACTTTGGAGGCACCTCACCTTTCAAGGTACAAGTTAATTTTGATATTCCTGTATTTGAAGGACAGATAGATGCAAAAGCCCTAGAAAAATGGTTAACTCTGCTGGAAGGTTATTTCTCTGTTCACAATTTTTCTGACAAAGAAAAGATCACCTTTTCACTCCTTAAATCTCTCCCTCATGTCAAACATTGGTGGGAAAATTACTGGGAGCAAAGTTCCACAGAGGAGTCTGGAATATATGGTGTCGATCCCACTAGGGATTTTTTGTGGATGCGGTAAAAGAACAGTATTACCCTATTGGCAACTATGAGGACCAGTAGATGAGATGGACCACACTGCGGCAAGAGAGGGGCCAAGCAGTTTCGGACTTCACCAATACCTTCCATACCTTGCACACCAAGTTGGGTATCAAAACCTCCGAGCGACATTTGGTTATGAAATACCATGGGGCTCTACACAGATACATCCAAACTGAAATGGATTTTCTGGACATCTCATCACTCGGTGCTGCTTATCGATATGCTGTTAAAATTGAGCAGAAATTTAAGCAATAGAACAAATGGGAATTCAGATCTGCAAATCTGCAAAAACCAAAGCATGACAAAGACGGCCCAAACAAACAGTCTCCCGAAAACCAGTGCAAGACACAGGAAAAGAAGGGTCATGGGAAGACAAAGGACACCGGAAAATGGTGCGAGTTCCAAAAAACCCCCTGGCACAACACCAATGAATGTCGCTCAAAACAGTCATTGGTGGTCGAGATCAAAGACAAGGAGCCAAACCTTGATTTAGAATCTGATTCTGAAAATAATGGTAAAAGAAAGATCATCGACGCAGACCCCACTGCTATTGTCACGACTGCAGCAATTCAACCAGAAGAACCAACAAATCCTGAAGAAGGGGAGAGCCTTTTTCATTCACAGATTTGGGTGAAGGGGACCCCGATGCATTTTATTGCTGATAGAGGAAGCCAAAAGAACCTCATCTCAGCAGAGGTCGTCAGACAGTTGGGATTGTCGACAACACCACACCCGCAAACATACAACATTGGGTGGCTTCGCCAAGGAGGAGATCTCGACGTCATCCAACAGTGTCGATTATCATACGACATCCAAACCTTCAAGGATGAGGTATTATGTGATGTTTCCCCACTCGATGTCTGTGATGTTCTCTTGGGCCAACCACATATGTGGAGACTCCATGTTGTTTATGAGTGTCGACCCCGTAGTGTCATTGTTTCTTTGGGGGTTCATCTCTATAGAATACCAGAGGTAGTTCCAACTACTTTTCAACCTAAAAAGTGTCGCAAGGTGGTATCTCATACTGCAAAATTCATCTTCTTCACAATCTGTTCAAAAGGAGAACAAAAGGACACTGCAACCACTATAGCCTTTCCCCAAGCACCTTCTATCCAACAGAAGCAGGTCGACAAGGCTGCAGAAATATGTAAAGATTCCTTCTGCACATCTTCCTCTCATGTATCTTGACTTGTTGAGCAGCCTCAATTGCAACAGGTTCGTGACAGATTTCCACAAACTGAGCAATGCGACATCTCCAGCAAGACAAGCAACTCACCAAGATGCACATTCAACAAATACTTTTCCCTTTCCCCCGGGAACCCAACGCAATGGATACCATTGCTTCCTAAGGATGGAGGGTTGATCCAGATGGATATCAGTGGCCACCCACCTTTTCCAAATGGCTCAAAATGACTCTCTGGCAATTTTGACAATTTACTATTTTTAGCAGGTTTTAACTTCTAGGGCCATTTTGAGGGCCCAAATTAAGGTTTTTCGAGATCTAGCTTCTTGATGATAGATAAAGGCATGATTGAGCCCCCTAAATGAATCTCCTCAACAATACCTTTCCAACGAGCTATCACACACCTAAAATGGAGATCGTATGCAAAAGCTACGACCCCGGGAAGTTGATGTACTCACTTACCCAAACGGGGCCCACATGACTTTTGGTGCTTCATCTCTCAGGGTTAGGTTTTTGGATGTTTAGGAATTTTGGCATTCTCATTTATTGTAAAAGGGCCTTTAGAGCCTCATTGTAATCATCTTCTTGCGAATGCGAGTAGCCGTCACATCTCTTCTCAAGGATAAGCTGCCACCATTCTAGCGAGTCTTTCACTCTGTATTTTTACAATCTCTGTACATTTCATTCATTAATAGAAATCGTGTATTACTCTATATCTATGTTTATGGTTGCATATCTGATACATTTCTGTTATATTATTGGATATATTCAATATCTCTGTTCATTTCCTTATCATACTCCGCTCTCATTTCGCGCTGAAAATAATCCGGATCAGTGGTATCAGAGCAGGCTTCTCTTGATCATTTTTTTCAGTGCATGTCCCCGACGAGGTCCAAGTATAGCAAGTTGGGTCTCGATCTTGTCTCTTTTGAAGACAATCTCTCTCACGCACCCAAGAAACCCTCAATGGAATAAGAAAAGAAAAACGACGGAGCATACGATTCTATCAATCTGTTGCTTGAGCAAGCTCTCATGCTACAGAGGGATGAAATGATGGAGAATTTTTCCCACATCCTTCAATGCCTGTTGATAGCATCAGGTGCATCTTCATCAAGCGGCCACTTTGGAGGCACCTCGCCTTTCAAGGTACAAGTTAATTTTGATATTCTTGTATTTGAAGGACAGATAGATGCAAAATCCCTAGAAAAATGGTTAACTCTACTGAAAGGTAATTCGAGTCTGCAACAGGTTCATGACAGATTTCCACAAACTGAGCAATGCGACGTCTCCAGCAAGACAAGCAGCTCACCAAGATGCACATTCAACAAATGCTTTTCCCTCTCCCCCAGGAACTCAACACAATGGAGACCATTTCTTCCTAAGGAGGGAGGATTGATCCAGGTGGATATCGGTGTCCACCCGCCTCTTCCATATGGCTCAAAATGGCTCTCTGGCAATTTTGGCAATTTACTATTTTTAGCAGGTTTTAACTTCCGGGGCCATTTTGAGGGTCCAAATGAAGGTTTCTTGAGATCAAGTTTCTCAATTATAGATGAATGCATAATTGATCCAACAAAATGAATCTCCTCGTTAATACCTTTCCAATGAGCTATCACACGCCTAAAATGGAGAACGCATGCAAAAGTTACGACCCCGGGAAGTTGATAGACTCACTTACCCAAACGGGACCCACATGACTTTTGGCGCTTCATCTCCTAGGGTTACGTTTTTGGATGTTTAGGACTTTTGGAATTCCCATTTATTGTAAAAGGGCCTTCAGAGCCTCACTGTAATCATCTTCTTGCGAGTGCGAGTAGCCGTCACATCTATTCTCAGAGATAAGCTGCCACCATTCTAGCGAGTCTTTCACTCTCTATTTTTTACAGTCTCTATACATTTCTTTCATTAATAGAAATCATGTATTACTATATATCTGTGTTTATGGTTGCATCTTTGATACATTTCTGTTATATTATTGGATATATGCAATATCTCTGTGCATTTCCTTATTATATCTCCGCTCTCATTTCGTGTTGAAAATAATCTGGATCAGTGGTATCAGAGCAGGCTGCTCTTGATCCTTTTTTAGTGCATGTCCCCAACAAGGTCCAAGTATAGAAAGTTGGGTCTCGAGCTTGTCTCTCTTGAATACAATCTCTCTCGCACACCCAAGAAACCCTTAATGGCATAAGAAAAGAAAAACAATGCAGCAGAAGATCCTATCAATCTGTTGCTTGAGCAAGCTCTCAGGTGACAGAGGGACAAAATCATGGAGAATTTTTCCCACATCCTTCAACGCCTATCGATAGCATCAGGTGCATCTTCATCAAGGGGCCACTTTGGAGGCACCTCGACTTTCAAGGTACATGTTAATTTTGATATTCTTGTATTTGAAGGATAGATAGATGCAAAAGCCTTAGAAAAATGGTTAATTTTGCTGGAAGGTTAATTCTCTGTTCACAACTTTTCCGACAAAGAAAAGATCACCTTTGCACTCCTTAAATCTCTCCCTCATGTCAAACATTGGTGGGAAAATTACTGGGAGCAAAGTTCCACAGAGGAGTCTGGAATATATGGGGTCGATCCCACTTGGGATTTTTTTGTGGATGCGCTAAAAGAACAGTATTACCCTATTGGCAACTATGAGGACCAGTACATGAGATGGACCACACTGCGGCAAGAGAGGGGCCAAGAAGTTTTGGAGTTCACCAATAACTTCCATACCTTGTGCACCAAGCTGGGTATCAAAGACTCCGAGCGACATTTGGTTCTGAAATACCTTGGGACTCTACACAGATACATCCAAACTGAAATGGATTTTCTTGACATCTCATCACTCGGTGCTAGTTATCGATATGATGTTAAAATTGAGTAGAATTTTAAGCACCAGAACAAACAAGAATTCGAGTCTGCAAATCTGCAACAACCAAAGCATGACAAAGACGGCCCAAACAAACAGTCTCCCGAAAACAATCTCTCTCGCACACCCAAGAAACCCTCAATGGCATAAGAATAGAAAAACAACGGAGCAGACAATCCTATCAATCTGTTGCTTGAGAAAGCTCTCACGCGACAGAGGAACTTTGGAGGCACCTCGACTTTCAAGGTATATGTTAATTTTTATATTCCTGTATTTGAAGGACAGATAGATCCAAAAGCCCTAGAAAAATGGTTAACTTTGCTGGAAGGTTATTTCTCTGTTCACAATTTTTCCGACAAAGAAAAGATCACCTTTTCACTCCTTAAATCTCTCCCTCATGTCAAGCATTGGTGGAAAAATTACTAGGAGCAAAGTTCCATAGAGGAGTCTGGAATATGTGGGGCCGATCCCACTTGAGATTTTTTTGTGGATGTGGTAAAAGAACAGTATTACCCTATTGGCAACTATGAGGACCAGTACATGAGATGGACCACACTGCGGCAAGAGAGGGGACAAGAAGTTTTGGAGTTCACCAATACCTTTCATACCTTGGGCACCAAGATGGGTATCAAAGACTCTGAGTGACATTTGGTTCTGAAATACCATGGGGCTCTACACAGATACATCCAAACTGAAATGGATTTTCTGGACATCTCATCACTCGGTGCTGCTTATCGATATGCTGTTAAAATTGAGTAGAAATTTAAGCACCAGAACAAACAAGAATTCGGGTCTCCAAATCTGCAACAACCAAGGCATGACAAAGACGGCCCAAACAAATAGTCTCCCGAAAACCAGTCCAAGACACAGGAAAAGAAGGGTCACGGGAAGAAAAAGAAGGACACCGGAAAATGGTGCGAGTTCCACAAAAGCCCTTGGCACAACACCAATGAATGTCGCTCAAAACAGCCATTGGTGGCCGAGATCAAATACAAGGAGCCAAACCTTGATTCAGAATCTCATTCTGAAAATAATGGTAAAAGATAGATCATCGACGCAGACCCCACTGCTATTGTCGCGACTGCAGCAATTCAACAAGAAGAACCAACCGATCCTGAAGAAGGGGAGCACATTTTTACTTCATAGATGTGGGTGAAGGGGACCCCGCTACATTTTATTGTTAATAGTGGAGGCCAGAAGAACCTCATCTCAGCAGATTTCATCAAACAGTTGGGATTATCGACAACACCACACCCGCAGCCATGCAACATTGGGTGGATTCGCCAAGGATGCGATCTCCGCATCAGCCAATAGTGTTGATTATCATACAACATCTAACCCTTCAAGGATGAGGTATTATGTGATGTTTCCCCACTCGATGTATGTGATGTTCTCTTGGGCCAACCATATATGTGGAGACACCATGTTGTTTATGAGTCTCGACCCCGTAGTGTCATTGTTACTTTGGGGGGTCATCTCTATAGAATACTAGAGGTAGTTCCGACTATTGTTCAACCTAAAAAGTGTCGCAAGGTAGTATCTCATATTGCAAAATTCAGCTTCTTTGCAATCTATTCAAAAGGAGAACAAAAGGACACTGCAACCACTACAACCTTGCCCCAAGCACCTTCTATCCAACAGAAGTAGGTCGAAAAGGTTGCAGAAAAATGCAAAGATTCCTTATGCACATCATCCTCTCATGTATCTCGACTTCTTGAGAAGCCTCAATCGCAACCGGTTCGTGACAGATTTCCACAAACTGAGCAACGTGACGTCTCCAGCAAGACAAGTAGCTCACCAAGATGCACATTCAACAAATGATTTTCCCTCTCCCCAGGGAACTCAACGCAATGGAGACAATTGCTTCCTAAGGAGGGAGGATTGATCCAGGTGGATATCGGTGGCCACCCACCTTTTCCAAATGGCTCAAAATGGCTCTCTCGCAATTTTGGCAATTTACTATTTTTAGCAGTTTTTAACTTCCGGGGCCATTTTGAGGGCCCAAATGAAGGTTTTTCGAGATCGAGGTTCTCAATGATAGATGAATTCATAATTTATCCCCCAAAATGAATCTCCTTGATAATACCTTTCCAACGAGCTATCACACGCCTAAAGCGTAGATCGTATGCAAAAGTTACGACCCTGGGAAGTTGATGTACTCACTTACCCAAACGGGGCCCACATGACTATTGGTGCTTCATCTCCTAGGGTTAGGTTTTTGGATGTTTAAGAATTTTGGCATTCCCATTTATTGTAAAAGTGTCTTCAGATCCTCATTGTAATAATCTTCTTGCGAGTGAGAGTAGCTGTCACATCTCTTCTCAGAGATAAGATGCCACCATTCTAGCGAGTCTTTCACTCTGTATTTTTACAGTCTCTGTACATCTCTTTCATTAATAGAAATCGTGTATTACTGTATATCTGTGTTTATGGTTTCATATCTGATACATTTCTATTATATTATTGGATATATGAAATATCCTCTGTGCATTTCCTTATTATATCTCCGCTCTCATTTCGTTCTGAAAATAATCCGGATCAGTGGTATCAGAGCAGGCTGCTCTTGATCATTTTTTCAATGCATGTCCCCGACAAGGTCCGAGTATAGCAAGTTGGGTCTCGAGCTTGTCTCTCTTGAAGACAATCTCTCTCGCACAACCAATAAACCCTCAATGGCATAAGAAAAGAAAAACAACGAAGCAGACGATCCTATCAATCTGTTGCTTGAGAAAGCTCTCACGCGACAGAGGGACAAAATCATGGAGAATTTTTCCCACATCCTTCAACGCCTACCGATAGCATTAGGTTCATCTTCATCAAGCGGCCACTTTGGAGGAACCTCTCCTTTCAAGGTACAAGTTAATTTTGATATTCTTGTATTTGAAGGACAGATAGATGCAAAAGCCCTAGAAAAATGGTTAACTCTGCTGGAAGGTTATTTCTCTATTCACAATTTTTCCGACAAAGAAAGGATCACCTTTGCACTCCTTAAATCTCTCCCTCATGTCAAACATTGGTTGGAAAATTACTGGGAGCAAAGTTCCACAGAGGAGTCTGGAATATATGGGGTTCATCCCACTTGGGATTTTTTTGTGCATGCGGTAAAAGAACAGTATTACCCTATTGAAAACTATGAGGACCAGTACATGAGATGGACCACACTGCATCAAGAGAGGGGTGAAGCAGTTTTGGAGTTCACCAATACCTTCCATACCTTGTGCACCAAGCTGGGTATCAAAGACTCCGAGTGACATTTGGTTCTGAAATATTGTGGGGCTCTACACAGATACATCCAAGCTGAAATGGATTTTCTGGACATCTCATCACTCGGTGCTATTTATCGATATGCTGTTAAAATTGAGCAGAAATTTAAGAACCAGAACAAATGGGAATTCGGGTCTACAAATCTGCAACAGCCAAAGCATGACAAATACTGCCGAAACAAACAGTCTCCCAAAAACCAGTCCAAGACAGAGGATAAGAAGGGTCACGGGAAGAAAAAGAAGGACACCGAAAAATCGTGCGAGTTGCACAAAATCCCTTGGCACAACACCAATGAATGTCGCTCAAAACAGTCATTGGTGACTGAGATCAAAGACAAGGAGCCAGACCTTGATTCAGAATTTGATTCTGAAAATAATGGTAAAAGACAGATCATCGACACAGACCCGACTGCTATTGTCACGACTGCAGCAATTCAACCAGAAGAACCAACATATCCTGAAGAAGGGGAGTACCTTTTTCATTCACAGATGTGGGTGAAGGGGACCCTGCTGCATTTTATTGTTTATAGCGGAAGCCAGAAGAACCTCATCTCAACAGAGGTCGTCAAACAGTTGGGATTGTCGACAACACCACACCCGCAGCCATACAACATTTTGTGGCTTCTCCAAGGACGAGATCTCCGTGTCAGCCAACAGTGTCGATTATCATATGACATCCAACCCTTCAAGGATGAGGGATTATGTGATGTTGCCCCACTCGATGTCTGTGATGTTCTCTTGGTCCAACCATATATGTGGAGACGCCATGTTGTTTATGAATCTTGACCGCGTAGTGTCATTGTTACCTTGGGGGGTCATCTCTATAGAATACCAAAGGTAGTTCTAACTATTGTTCAACCTAAAAAGTGTCGCAAGGTAGTATCTCATACTGCAAAATTCAGCTTCTTCACAATCTGTTCAAATGGAGAACAAAAGGACACTGCAACCACTACAGCCTTGCCCCAAGAACCTTCTATCCAATAGAAGCAGGTCGACAAGGCTGCAGTAAAGTGAAAAGATTCCTTATGCACATCATCCTCTCATGTATCTCGACTTGTTGAGCAGCCTCAACCGCAACAGGTTCGTGACAGATTTCCACAAACTGAGCAACGCGACGTCTCCAGCAAGACAAGCAGCTCACCAAGATGCACATTCAACAAATGCTTTTCCCTCTCCCCAAGGAACTCAACACAATGGATACCATTGCTTCCTAGGGAGGGAGGATTGATCCAGGTGGATATCAATGGCTACCCACCTCTTCCATATGGCTCAAAACGACTCTCTGGCAATTTTGGCAATTTACTATTTTTAGCAGGTTTTAACTTCCGAGGCCATTTTGAGGGCCCAAATGAAGGTTTTTTGAGATAGAGGTTCTCAATGATATATTAATGCATAATTGAGCCCCCACAATAAATCTCCTCGATAATACCTTTCTAACGAGCTATCACACGCCTAAAACGGAGATCGTATGCAAAAGTTACGACCCGGGGAAGTTGATGTACTCACTTACCCAAACGGGGCCCACATGACTTTTGGCGCTTTATATCCTAGGGTTAGTTTTTTGGATGTTTACGACTTTTACCATTCCCGTTTATAATAAAAGAGCTTTCAGAGCCTCATTGTAATCATCTTCTTTCGAATGCGAGTAGCCGTCACATCTCTTCTCAGAGATAAGCTGCCACCATTCTAGCTAGTCTTTCACTCTGTATTTTTACACTCTCTGTACATTTCTTTCATTAATAGAAATCATGTATTACTGTATATCTGTGTTTATGGTTGCATATCTAATACATTTCTGTTATATTATTGGATATATTCAATATCTCTGTGCATTTCCTTATTATATCTCCGCTCTCATTTCGCGCTGAAAATAATCCGGATCAGTGGTATCAGAGCAGGCTTCTCTTGATCGTTTTTTTCAGTGCATGTCCCCGACGAGGTCCGAGTATAGCAAGTTGGGTCTCGAGCTTGTCTCTCTTGAATACAATCTCTCTCACACACCCAAGAAACCTTCAATGGAATAAGAAAAGAAAAATGACGGAGCAGATGATCCTATCAATCTGTTGCTTGAGCAAGCTCTCACGCTACAGAGGGACGAAATGATGGAGAATTTTTCCCACATCCTTCAATGCCTGCGGATAGCATCAAGCGCATCTTCATCAAGCGGCCACTTTGGAGGAACTTCCCCTTTCAAGGTACAAGTTAATTTTGATATTCCTGTATTTGAAGGACAAATAGATGCAAAATATCTAGAAAAATGGTTAACTCTGCTGGAAGGTTATTTCTCTGTTCACAATTTTTCCGACAAAGAAAAGATCACCTTTGCACTCCTTAAATCTCTCCCTCATGTCAAACATTGGTGGGAAAATTACTGGGAGAAAATTTCCATAGAGGAGTCTGGAATATATCGGGCTGATCCCACTTGGGATTGTTTTGTGCATGCAGTAAAAGAACAGTATTACCCTATTCAAAACTATGAGGGCCAGTGCATGAGATGGACCACACTGCGGCAAGAGAGGGGCCAAGCAATTTCGGAGTTCACCAATACCTTCCATACCTTGTGCACCAAGCTGTGTATCAAAGACTCCTAGCGACATTTGGTTCTGAAATACCGTGGGGCTCTACACAGATACATCCAAACTGAAATGCATTTTCTGGACATATCATCACTCGGCGCTGCTTATCGATATGTTGTTAAAATTGAGAAGAAATTTAAGCACCAGAACAAACGGGAATTCGGGTTTGCAAATCTGCAATAGCCAAAGCATGACAAATATGGCCCAAACAAATAGTCTCCTTAAAAAGAAAAGATCACCTTTGCACTCCTTAAATCTCTCGCTCATGTCAAACATTGGTGGGAAAATTACTGGGAGAAAAGTTCCACAGAGGAGTCCAGAATATATGGGGACGATCCCACTTGGGATTTTTTTGTGGATGCGGTAAAAGAACATTATTACCCTATTGGCAACTATGAGGACCAATACATGAGATGGACCACACTGTGGCAAGAGAGGGGCCAAGCAGTTTCAGAGTTCACCAATACCTTCCATACCTTGCACACCAAGCTAGGTATCAAAGACTCCGAGCGACATTTCGTTCTGAAATACCGTAGGGATCTACAAAGATACATCCAAACTGAAATGGATTTTTTGGACATCTCATCACTCGGTGTTGGTTATCGATATGCTGTTAAAATTGAGAAGAAATTTAAGCACCAGAACAACCGAGAATTCGGGTCTGCAAATCTGCAACAACCAAAGCATGACAAAGACAGCCCAAACAATCAGTCTCCCTAAAACCAGTCCAAGACACAGGAAAAGAAGGGTCACGGGAAGACAAAGAAGGACACCGGAAAATGGTGCGAGTTCCAAAAAATCCCTTGGCACAACACCAATGAATGTCGCTCAAAACAGTCATTGGTGTCCAAGATCAAAGACAAGGAGCCAAACCTTGATTCAGAATCTGATTCTGAAAATAATGGTAAAATACAGATCATCGACGGAGACACCACTACTATTGTCATGTTTGCAGCAATTCAACCAGAAGAACCAACAGATCCTGAAGAAGGGGAGTGTCGTTTTCATTCACAGTTGTGGGTGAAGGGGACCCCACTACATTTTATTGTTTATAGCGGAAGCCATAAGAACCTCATCTTAACAGAGGTCGTCAAACAATTGGAATTGTCGACAACACCACACCCACAACCATACAACATTGGGTGGCTTCGCCAAGGACGAGATCTTCGCGTCAGCCAATAGTGTTGATTATCATATGACATCCAACCCTTCAATGATGAGGTATTATGTGATGTTGCCCCACTCGATGTCTGTGATGTTCTCTTGGGCCAACCATTTATGTGGAGACGCCATGCTGTTTATGAGTCTCGACCCCGTAGTGTCAATGTTACTTTAGGGGGTCATCTCTATATAATACCAGAGGTATTTCCGACTACTGTTCAACCTAAAAAGTGTCGCAAGGTAGTATCTCATACTGCAAAATTCAGCTTCTTCACAATCTGTTCAAAAGGAGAACAAAAGGACACTGCAACCACTACAGTCATGCCCCAAGCACCTTCTATCCAACAGAAGCAGGTCGACAAGGCTGCAACAAAGTGCAAAGATTCCTCCTGCACATCTTCCTCTCATGTATCTCGACTTGTTGAGCAACCTCAACTGCAACAGGTTCGTGACAGATTTCCACAAACTGAGCAACGCGACGTCTCCAGCAAGACAAGCAGCTCACCAAGATGCACATTCAACAAATGATTTTCCCTCTCCCCCGGGAACTCAATGCAATGGATACCATTTCTTCCTAATGAGGGAGGATTGATCCAAGTGGATATCGGTGTCCACCCACCTTTTCCAAATGGCTCAAAACGACTCTCTGGCAATTTTGGCAATTTACTATTTTTAGTAGGTTTGAACTTCTAGGGCCATTTTGAGGGCCCAAATGAAGGTTTTTAGAGTTCGATGTTCTCAAATTAATCTCCTCGACAATACCTTTCCAACGAGCTATCACACACCTAAAACAGAGATCGTATGCAAAAGTTACGACCCCGGGAATTTGATGTACTCACTTACCCAAACGTGGCCTACATGAATTTTGGCGCTTCATCTCCTAGGGTTAGGTTTTTGGATGTTTAGGACTTTTTTCATTCCTATTTATTGTAAAAGGGCCTTCAGAGCCTCATTGTAATCATCTTCTTGCGAATGCGAGTAGCCGTCACATCTCTTCTCAGAGATAAGCTGCCACCATTCTAGCAAGTCTTTCACTCTGTATTTTTACAGTCTTTGTACATTTCTTTCATTAATAGAAATCATGTATTACTGTATATCTGTGTTTATGGTTTCATCTATGATACATTTCTGTTATATTATTGGATATATGCAATATCTCTGTGCATTTCCTGATTATATCTCCGCTCTCATTTCATGCTGAAAATAATCCGGATCAGTGCTATCAGAGCAGGCTGCTCTTGATCATTTTTTTCAGTGCATGTCCCCGACGAGGTCCGAGTATAACAAGTCGGGTCTCGAGCTTGTCTCTCTTGAAGACAATCTCTCTCGCACACCCAAGAAACCCTCAATGGCATAAGAAAATAAAAACGACGGAGCAGGCGATCCTATCAATCTGTTTCTTGAGCAAACTCTCATGCGACAGAGGGACGAAATGATGGAGAATTTTTCCCACATCCTTCAACGCTTGTCGAGAGCATCAGGCGCATATTCATCAAGCGACCACTTTGGAGGCACCTCGTCTTTCTAGGTACAAGTTAATTTTGATATTCCTGTATTTGAAGGACAGATAGATGCAAAATCCCTAGAAAAATGGTTAACTCTGCTGGAAAGTTATTTCTCTATTAACAATTTTTCCGACAAAGAAAAGATCACCTTTGCACTCCTTAAATCTCTCCCTCATGTCAAACATTGGTGAGAAAATTACCAGGAGCAAAGTTCCACAGAGGAGTCTGGAATATATGGGGCCGATCCCACTTGGGATTTTTTTGTGGATGCGGTAAAAGAACAATATTACCCTATTGGCAACTATGAGGACCAGTGCATGAGATGGACCACACAGCGGAAAGAGAGGGGCCAAGAAGTTTCAGAGTTCACCAATACCTTCCATACCTTGCACACCAAGCTGAGTATCAAAGACTCTGAGTGACATTTGGTTCTGAAATACCGTCGGGCTCTACACAGATACATCCAAACTAAAATGAATTTTCTGGACATCTCATCACTCGGTGTTGCTTATCAATATGCCGTTAAAATTGAGCAAAAATTTAAGCACCAGAACAAATGGGAATTTGGGTCTGCAAATCTGCAAGAACCAAAGCATGAAAAAGATGGCCCAAACAAACGGTCTCCCGAAAACCAGTCCAAGACACAGGAAAAGAAGGGTCACGGGAAGACAAAGAAGGACACTGGAAAATGGTGGAAGTTCCACAAAAGCCCTTGGCACAACACCAATGAATGTCGCTCAAAATAGTCATTGGTGGCCGAGATCAAAGACAAGGAGTCAAATCTTGATTCAGAATCTGAATATGAAAATAATGGTAAAAGACAGATCATCGACGCAGACCCCACTGCTATTGTCGCGACTGCAACAATTCAACCAGAAGAACCAACAAATCCTGAAGAAGGGGAGTGCCTTTTTCATTCACAGATGTGGGTGAAGGGGACCCCGCTGCATTTTATTGTTGATAGCGGAAGCCGGAAGAACCTCATCTCAGTAGAGGTCGTCAAACAATTGGGATTGTCGACAACACCACACCCGCAGCCATACAACATTGGGTGGCTTCGCCAAGGATGAGATCTTCACGTCAGCCAACAGTGTCGATTATCATACGGAATCCAACCCTTCAAGGATGAGTTATTATGTGATGTTTCCCCACTCAATGTCTGTGATGTTCTCTTGGGCCAACCATATATGTGGAGATGTCATTTTGTTTATGAGTCTCGACCCCGTAGTGTCATTTTTACTTTGGGGGGTCATCTCTATAGAATACCAGAGGTAGTTCTGACTATTGTTCAACCTAAAACGTGTCGTAAGATAGTATCTCATACTGCAAAATTCATCTTCTTCACAATCTATTCAAAAGGAGAACAAAAGGACACTGCAACCACTACAGCCTTGCCCCAAGCACCTTCTATCCAACAGAAGCAAGTCGACAAGGCTGCAGCAAAGTGAAAAGATTCCTTCTGCACATCGTCCTCTCATGTATCTTGACTTGTTGAGCAGCCTCAACCGCAACAGGTTCGTGACAGATTTCCACAAACTGAGCAACGCGACGTCTCCAACAAGACAAGCAGCTCACCAAGATGCACATTCAACAAATGGTTTTCCCTCTCCCCCGAGAACTCAATGCAATGGATACCATTTCTTCCTAAGGAGGGAGGATTGATCCAGGTGGATCTCAGTGGCCACCCACCTTTTCCAATTGGCTCAAAACGACTATCTGGGAATTTTGGCAATTTACTATTTTTAGCAGGTTTTAACTTCCGGGGCCATTTTAAGGGCCCAAATTAAGGTTTTTCAAGATAGGGGACCTAAATTATATTTGAAGGCATGATTGAGCCCCAAAAATGAATCTCCTCGATAATACCTTTCCAACTAGCTATCACATTCCTAAAACGGAGATCGTATGCAAAAGTTACGACCCCGGGAAGTTGATGTACTCACTTACCCTAACGGGGCCCACATGACTTTTGGCGCTTCATCTCCTAGGGTTAGGTTTTTAGATGTTTAATACTTTTGGAATTCCCGTTTATTGTAAAAGGTCCTTCAGAGCCTCATTGTAATCATCTTCTTGTGAATGCGAGTAGCCGTCACATCTCTTATCAGAGATAAGCTGCCACCATTCTAGCGAGTCTTTCACTCTGTATTTTTACAGTATCTGTACATTTCTTTCATTAACAGAAATCATGTATTACTGTATATCTATGTTTATGGTTGCATCTCTGATACATTTCTGTTATATTATTGGATATATGCAATATCTCTGTTCATTTCCTTATTATATCTCCGCTCTCATTTCGTGCTGAAAATAATCCGGATCAGTGGTATCAGAGCATGCTACTCTTGATCATTTTTTCCAGAGCATGTCCCCGACGAGGTCTGAGTATAGAAAGTTGGGTCTAAAGCTTATCTCTCTTGAAGACAATCTCTCTCGCACACCCAATAAACTCTCAATGGAATAAGAAAAGAAAAACGACGGAGCAGACGATCCTATCAATCTGTTGCTTGAGCAAGCTCTCACGCGACAGAGGGATGAAATGATGGAGAATTTTTCCCACATCCTTCAACGCCTGCTGATAGCATCAGGCGCATCTTTATCAAGCGACCACTTTGGAGGCACCTCGCCTTTTAAGGTACAATATAATTTTGATATTCCTATATTTTAAGGACAGATAGATGAAAAAGCCCTAGAAAAATGGTTAACTCTGCTGGAAGGTTATTTCTCTGTTCACAATTTTTCAGAAAAAGAAAAGATCACCTTTGCACTCCTTAAATCTCTCCCTCATGTAAAAGATTGGTGGGAAAATTACTGGGAGCAAAGTTCCACAAAGGAGTCTGAAATATATGGGGCCGATCCCACTTGGGATTTTTTTGTGGATGCGGTAAAAGAACAGTATTACCCTATTGGAAACTGTGAGGAACAGTACATGAGATGGACCACACTGCGACAAGAGAGGGGCCATGCAGTTTCAGAGTTCACCAATACCTTCCATACCTTGCGCACCAAGCTGGGTATCAAAGACTCCAAGCGACATTTGGTTCTGAAATATCGTGGGGCTGTACACAGATACATCCAAACTGAAATGGATTTTTTGGACACCTCATCACTCGGTGCTGCTTATCGATATGCTATTAAAATTGAGCATAAATTTAAGGACCAGAACAAACGGGAATTCGGATCTGCAAATCTGCAACAACCAAAGCATGACAAAGATGGCCCAAACAAACAGTCTCCCGAAAACCAGTCCAAACACAGAAAAAGAAGGGTCAGGGGAAGACAAAGAAGGACACCAGAAAATGGTGCGAGTTACACAAAATCCCTTGGCACAACACCAATGAATGTCGCTCAAAACAATCATTGGTGGCCGAGATCAAAGACAAGGAGCCAAACCTTGATTCAGAATCCGATTATGAAAATAATGGTAAAAGACAGATCATTGACACAGACCCCAGTGCTATTGTCGTGACTGCAGCAATTCAACCAGAAGAACCAACAGATCCTGAAGAAGGGGAGCGCCTTTTTCATTCACAGATGTGGGTGAAGGGAAACCCGCTGCATTTTATTGTTGATAGAGGAAGCCAAAAGAACCTCATCTCAGCAGAGGTCGTCAAACATTTGGGATTATCGACAACACCACACCCGCAGCCATATAACATTGGGTTGCTTCGCCAAGGATGAGATCTCCACGTCAGCCAACAGTGTCGATTATCATATGACATCCAACCCTTCAAGGATGAGGTATTATGTGATGTTACCCCACTCTATGTCTGTGATGTTCTCTTGGGCCAACCATATATGTGGAGACGCCATATTGTTTATGAGTCTCGACCCCCTAGTGTCATTGTTACTTTGGGGGGTCATCTCTATAGAATACCAGAGGTAGTTCCGACTATTGTTCATCCTAAAAAGTGTCGCAAGGTAGTATCTCATACTGCAAAATTCATCTTCTTCACAATCTGTTCAAAAGGAGAACAAAAGGACACTACAACCACTACAGCCTTGCCCCAAGCACCTTCTATCCAATAGAAGTAGGTCGACAAGGCTGCAAAAAAGTGCAAAGATTCCTTCTGCACATCGTCTTCTCATGTATCTTGACTTTTTGAGCAGCCTCAACCACAATAGGTTCGTGACAGATTTCCACAAACTGAGCAACGCGACGTCTCTAGCAAGACAAGCAGCTCACCAAGATGCACATTTAACAAATGCTTTTCCCTCTCCCTCAGGAACTCAACGCAATGGAGAAAATTTATTCCTAAGGATGGAGGATTGATCCAGGTGGATATTTGTGTCCACCCACCTTTTCCAAATGGATCAAAATGACTCTCTGGCAATTTTGGCAATTTACTATTTTTAGCAGGTTTTAACTTCCGGGGCCATTTTGAGGGCCCAAATGAAGGTTTTTCGATATCGAGGTTCTAAATGATATCTAAAGGTATGATTGAGCCCCCAAAATGAATCTCCTCAATAATACCTTTCCAGCGAGCTATCACACTCCTAAAACGGAGATCGTATGCAAAAGTTACGACGCCGGGAAGTTGATGTACTCACTTACCCAAACGGGGCCCACGTGACTTTTGGCGGTTCATCTCCTAGGGTTAGGTTTTTGGATGTTTAGGACTTTTGGCATTCCCATTTATTGTAAAAGGGCCTTCAGAGCCTCATTGTAATCATCTTCTTGCGAATGCGAGTAGCCGTCACATCTCTTCTCATAGATAAGCTTCCACCATTCTAGCGAGTCTTTCACTCTCTATTTTTACAGTCTCTGTACATTTCTTTCATTAATAGAAATCGTGTATTACTGTATATCTGTGTTTATGGTTGCATATATGATACATTTTTGTTATATTATTGGATATATGCAATATCTCTGTGCATTTCCTTATTATATCTCCGCTCTCATTTCGTGCTGAAAATAATCTGGATCAATGGTATCGGAGCAGGCTGCTCTTGATCATTTTTTTCAGTGCATGTCCCCGACGAGGTCCAAGTATAGCAAGTTGGGTCTCGATCTTGTTTCTCTTAAAGAAAATCTCTCTCACACACCCAAGAAACCCTCAATGGCATAAGAAAAGAAAAATGACGGAGCAGACGATCCTATCAATCTGTTGCTTGAGCAAGCTCTCACGCGACAGAGGGACGAAATGATGGATAATTTTAACCACATCCTTCAACGCCTTCCGATAACATCAGGCGCATCTTCATCAAGCGGCCACTTTGGAGGCACCTCGCCTTTCAAGGTACAAGTTAATTTTGATATTCTGGTATTTGAAGGACAGATAGATGCAAAAGCCCTAGAAAAATGGTTAACTCTGCTGGAAGGTTATTTCTCTGTTCACAATTTTTCCGACAAAGAAAAGATCACCTTTGCACTCCTTAACTCTCTCCCTCATGTCAAACATTGGTGGGAAAATTACTGGGAGCAAAGTTCCACAGAGGATTCTGGAATATATGGGGCCGATCCCACTTGGGACTTTTCTGTGGATGCCGTAAAAGAATAGTATTACCCTATTGGCAACTATGAGGACCAGTACATGAGATGGACCACACTGCATCAAGAGAGGGGCCAAACAGCTTCGGAGTTCACCAATACCTTCCATACCTTGCACACCAAGCTGGGTATCAAAGACTTCGAGCGACATTTGGTTATGAAATACCGTGGGGCTCTACACAGATACATCCAAACTAAAATGGATTTTCTGGACATCTCATCACTCGGTGCTGCTTATCGATATGATGTTAAAATTGAGCAGAAATTTAAGCACCCGAACAAACGGGAATTCGGGTCTGCAAATATGCAACAACCAAAGCATGACAAAGACGGCGCAAACAAACAGTCTCCCAAAAACCAGTCCAAGACGCAGGAAAAGAAGGGTCACGGGAAGATAAAGAAGGACACCAGAAAGTGGTGCGAGTTCCACAAAATCCCTTGGCACAAAACCAATGAATGTCGCTCAAAACAGTCATTGGTGGGCGAGATCAAACACAAGGAGCCAAACCTTAATTCAGAATCTGATTCTGAAAATAATGGTAAAAGACATATCATCGACGCAGACCCCACTGCTATTGTCGCGACTGCAGCAATTCAACCAGAAGAACCAACAAATCCTGAAGAAGGGGAGCGCCTTTTTCATTCACAGATGTGGGTGAAGGGGACGCCGCTGGATTTTATTGTTGATAGCGGAAGCCAGGAGAACCTCATCTCAATAGAGGTCATGAAACAGTTGGGATTGTTGACAACACCACACCCGCAGCCATACAACATTGGGTGGCTTCGCCAAGGACGATATCTCCGCATAAGTTGACAGTGTCGATTATCATATGGCATCTAACCCTTCAAGGATGAGGTATTATGTGATGTTGCCCCACTCGATGTCTGTGATGTTCTCTTGGGCCAACCATATATGTGGAGAAGCCATGTTGTTTATGAGTCTCAACACCGTAGTGTCATTGTTACTTTGTGGGTTCATCTCTATAGAATACTAGAGGTAGTTTCGACTATTGTTCAACCTAAAAAGTGTCGCAAGGTAGTATCTCATACTGCAAAATTCAGCTTCTTCACAATCTGTTCAAAAGGAGAACAAAAGGACATTGCAACCACTACAGCCTTTCCCAAAACACCTTCTATCCAACAGAAGCAGGTCGACAAGGCTGCAAATAAAGTGAAAAGATTCCTTCTTCACATCGTCCTCTCATGTATCTCGACTTGTTGAGTATCCTCAACCGTAACAGGTTCGTGACAAATTTCCACAAACTGAGCAACGCGACGTCTCTAGCAAGACAAGCAACTCACCAAGATGCACATTCAACAAATATTTTTCCCTCTCCCCCAGGAACTCAACACAATGGAGACCATTACTTCCTAAGGAGTGAGGATTGATCCAAGTGGATATCGGTGGCCACCCACCTTTTCCAAATGGCTCAAAATGGCTCTCTGGAAATTTTGGCAATTTACTATTTTTAGCAGGTTTTAACTTCCAGGGCCGTTTTGAGGGCCCAAATGAAGATTTTTCAAGATAAAGGTTCTCGATGATAGTTGAAGGCATGATTGAGCCCCCAAAATGAATCTCCTCAATAATAGCTTTCCAGCGAGCTATCACATGCCTAAAACAGAGATCGTATGCAAAAGTTATGACCCCGGGAAGTTGATGTACTTACTTACCCAAACGGGGCCCACATGACTTTTGGCACTTCATCTCCTAGGGTTTGGTTTTTGGATGTTTAGGACTTTTGGCATTCCTGTTTATTGTAAAAGGGCCTTCAGAGCCTCATTGTAATCATCTTCTTGTGAATGCGAGTAGCCGTCACATCTCTTCTCATAGATAAGTTGCCACCATTCTAGCGAGTCTTTCACTCTGTATTTTTACAGTCTCTGTACATTTATTTCATTAATAGAAATCGTGTATTACTGTATATTTGTGTTTATGGTTGCATCTCTGATACATTTCTCTTATATTATTGGATATATGCAATATATCTGTGCATTTCCTTATTATATCTCCACTCTCATTTCGTGCTGAAAATAATCCGGATCAGTGGTATCAGAGGAGGCTGCTCTTGATCGTTTTTTTTAGTGCATGTCATCGATGAGGTCCGAGTATAGCAAGTTGGGTCTCGAGATTTTCTCTCTTGAATACAATCTCTCTCGCACACCCAAGAAACCCTCAATGGCATAAGAAAAGAAAAACGATGGAGTAGACGATCTTATCAATCTGTTCCTTGAGAAAGCTCTCACGCGACAGAGGGACGAAATGATGGAGAATTATACCCACATCCTTCAATGTCTGCCGATAGCATCAGGCGCATCTTCATCAAGTGGCCACTTTGGAGGCACCCCGCCTTTCAAGGTACAAGTTAATCTTGATATTCCTGTACTTGAAGGACAGATAGATGCAAAATCCCTAGAAAAATGGTTAACTCTGCTAGAAGGTTATTTCTCTGTTCACAATTTTTCAGACAGGGAAAAGATCACCTTTTCACTCCTTAAATATCTCCCTCATGTCAAACATTGGTGGGAAAATTACTGGGAGAAAAGTTCCACAGAGGAGTCTGGAATATATGGGGTCGATCCCACATGGGATTTTTTTGTGGATGCGGTAAAAG
>ML821721.1:8784-28029 GCA_009831015.1 Picea engelmannii | reverse complement strand
GGAGCGCCTTTTTCATTCACAGATGTGGGTGAAGGGGACCCCGCTTCATTTTATTGTTGATAGCGGAAGCCAGAAGAACCTCATCTCAGCAGAGGTCGTCAAACAGTTGGGATTGTCGACAACACCACACCCGCAGCCATACATAATTGGGTGGCTTCGCCAAGGATGAGATCTTCGCGTTAGCCAACAATGTCGATTATCATACGGAATCCAACCCTTCAAGGATGAGTTATTATGTGATGTTGCCCCACTCAATGTCTGTGATGTTCTCTTCGGCCAACCATATATGTGGAGATGCCATGATGTTTATGAGTCTCGACACCGTAGTGTCATTGTTACTTTGGGGGGTCATCTCTATAGAATACCAGAGGTAGTTCTGACTACTGTTCAACCTAAAACATGTTGTAATATAGTATCTCATACTCCAAAATTCAGCTTCTTCACAATCTGTTCAAAAGGAGAACAAAAGGACAATGCAACCACTACAGCCTTGCCCCAAGCACCTTCTATCCAACAGAAGCAAGTCGACAAGGCTGTAGCAAAGTGAAAAGATTCCTTCTGCACATCATCCTCTCATGTATCTCGACTTGTTGAGCAGCCTCAACTGCAACAGGTTCGTGACAGATTTCCACAAACTGAGCAACGCGACGTCTCCAGCAAGACAAGCAGCTCACCAAGATGCACATTCAACAAATGGTTTTCCCTCTCCCCCGAGAACTCAATGCAATGGATACCATTTCTTCCTAAGGAGGGAGGATTGATCCAGGTGGATATCAGTGGCCACCCACCTTTTCCAATTGGCTCAAAACGACTATCTGGGAATTTTGGCAATTTACTATTTTTAGCAAGTTTTAACTTCCGGGGCCATTTTGAGGGCCCAAATTAAGGTTTTTCAAGATAGGGGATCTAAATGATAGCTGAAGGCATGATTGAGCCCCCAAAATGAATCTGCTCGATAATACCTTTCCAACGAGCTATCACATGCCTAAAATGGAGATCGTATGCAAAAGTTACGACCCCAGGAAGTTGATGTACTCACTTACCCTAACGGGGCCCACATGACTTTTGGCGCTTCATCTCCTAGGGTTAGGTTTTTAGATGTTTAAGACTTTTGGCATTCTCTTTTATTGTAAAAGGTCCTTCAGAGCCTCATTGTAATCATCTTCTTGTGAATGCGAGTAGCCGTCACATCTCTTCTCAGAGATAAGCTGCCACCATTCTAGCGAGTCTTTCACTCTGTATTTTTACAGTCTCTGTACATTTATTTCATTAACAAAAATCATGTATTACTGTATATCTATGTTTATGGTTGCATCTCTGATACATTTCTGTTATATTATTGGATATATGCAATATCTCTGTGCATTTCCTTATTATATCTCCGCTCTCATTTCGTGCTGAAAATAATCCGGATCAGTGGTATCAGAGCAGGCTACTCTTGATCATTTTTTTTCAGTGCATGTCCCCGACAAGGTCTGAGTATAGCAAGTTGGGTCTCAAGCTTGTCTCTCTTGAATACAATCTCTCTCGCACACCCAAGAGACCCTCAATGGAAGAAGAAAAGAAAAATGACGGAGCAGACGATCCTATCAATCTGTTGCTTGAGCAAGCTCTCACGCGACAGAGGGACGAAATGATGGAGAATTTGCTCACATCCTTCAACGCCTTCCGATAGCATCAGGCGCGTCTTCATCAAGTGGCCACTTTGGAGGCACCTCACCTTTTAAGGTACAAGATAATTTTGATATTCCTATATTTGAAGGACAGATAGATGAAAAAGCCCTAGAAAAATGGTTAACTCTGCTGGAAGGTTATTTCTCTGTTCACAATTTTTCCGAAAAAGAAAAGATCACCTTTGCACCCCTTAAATCTCTCCCTCATGTAAAACATTGGTGGGAAAATTACTGGGAGCAAAGTTCCACAGAGGATTCTGAAATATATGGGGTCGATCCCACTTGGGATTTTTTTGTGGATGCGGTAAAAGAACAGTATTACCCTATTGGAAACTATGAGGAACAACACATGAGATGGACCACACTGTGGCAAGAGAGGGGCCAAGCAGTTTCAGAGTTCACCAATACCTTCCATACCTTGTGCACCAAGCTGGGTATCAAAGACTCCGAGTGACATTTGGTTCTGAAATACCGTGGGGCTCTACACAGATACATCCAAACTGAAATGGATTTTCTGGACACCTCATCACTTGGTGCTGCTTATCAATATGCTGTTAAAATTGAGCATAAATTTAAGGACCAGAACAACCGGGAATTTGGGTCTGCAAATCTGCAACAACCAAAGCATGACAAAGACGGCCCAAACAAACAGTCTCCCGAAAACCAGTCCAAACAGAGAAAAAGAAGGGTCACGGGAAGACAAAGAAGGACACCAGAAAATGGTGCGAGTTCCACAAAATCCCTTGGCACAACACCAATGAATGTCGCTCAAAACAATCATTGGTGGCCGATATCAAAGACAAGGAGCCAAACCTTGATTCAGAATCTGATTCGGAAAATAATGGTAAAAGACAGATCATTGACACAAACCCCACTGCTATTGTCGCGACTGCAGCAATTCAACCAGAAGAACCAACAGATCCCGAAGAAGGGGAGCACCTTTTTCATTCACAGATGTGGGTGAAGGGGAACCCGCTGCATTTTATTGTTGATAGCGGAAGCCAAAAGAACCTCATCTCAGCAGAGGTCGTCAAACATTTGGGATTATCGACAACACCACACCTGCAACCATATAACATTGGGTGGCTTCGCCAAGGATGAGATCTCCGCGTCAGCCAACAATGTCGATTGTCATATGACATCCAACCCTTCAAGGATGAGGTATTATGTGATGTTACCCCACTCGATGTTTGTGATGTTCTCTTGGGCCAACCATATATGTGGATACGCCATGTTGTTTATGAGTCTCGACCCCGTAGTGTCATTGTTACTTTGGGGGGTCATCTCTATAGAATACCATAGGTAGTTCCGACTACTGTTCAACCTAAAAAGTGTCGCAAGTTAGTATCTCATACTGCAAAATTCAGCTTCTTCACAATCTGTTCAAAAGGAGAACAAAAGGACACTGCAACCATTACAGCCTTGCCCCAAGCACCTTCTATCCAACAGAAGTAGGTCGACAAGGCTGCAAAACAGTGCAAAGATTCCTTCTGCACATCGTCCTCTCATGTCTCTTGACCTTTTGAGCAGCCTCAACCACAATAGGTTCGTGACAGATTTCCACAAACTGAGCAACGCGACGTCTCTAGCAAGACAAGCAACTCACCAAGATGCACATTTAACAAATACTTTTCCCTCTCCCTCGGGAACTCAACGCAATGGAGACCATTTCTTCCTAAGGATGGAGGATTGATCCAGGTGGATATTGGTGTCCACCCACCTTTTCCAAATGGCTTAAAATGACTCTCTGGCAATTTTGGCAATTTACTATTTTTAGCAGGTTTTAACTTCCGGGGCCATTTCGAGGGCCCAAATGAAGGTTTTTCGAGATCGAGGTTCTAAATGATATATGAAGGTATGATTGAGCACCCAAAATGAATCTCCTCAATAATACCTTTCCAATGAGATATCACACACCTAAAACGGAGATCGTATGCAAAAGTTACGACACCGGGAAGTTGATGTACTCACTTACCCAAACGAGGCCCACGTGACTTTTGGCGCTTCATCTCCTAGGGTTAGGTTTTTGGATGTTTAGGAATTTTGGCATTCCCGTTTATTGTAAAAGGGCCTTCAGAGCCTCATTATAATCATCTTCTTGCGAATGCGAGTAGCCGTCACATCTCTTCTCAGAGATAAGCTTCCACCATTCTAGCGAGTCTTTCACTCTCTATTTTTACAGTCTCTGTACATTTCTTTCATTAATAGAAATCGTGTATTACTGTATATCTATGTTTATGGTTTCATATATGATACATTTCTGTTATATTATTGGATATATGCAATATCTCTGTGCATTTCCTCATTATATCTCCGCTCTCATTTCGTGCTGAAAATAATCCGGATCAATGGTATCAAAGCAGGCTGCTCTTGATCATTTTTTTCAGTGCATGTCCCCGACGAGGTCCAAGTATAGCAAGTTGGGTCTCGAGCTTGTCTCTCTTGAAGACAATCTCTCTCACACACCCAAGAAACCCTCAATGGCATAAGAAAAGAAAAATGATGGAGCAGACGATCCTATCAATCTGTTGCTTGAGAAAGCTCTCACGCGACAGAGGGATGAAATGATGGAGAATTTTACCCACATCCTTCAATGCCTGTCGATAGCATCAGGCGCATCTTCATCAAGCGGCCACTTTGGAGGCACCTCGCCTTTCAAGGTACAAGTTAATTTTGATATTCCTGTATTTGAAGGACAGATAGATGCAAAAGCCCTAGAAAAATGGTTAACACTGCTGGAAGGTTATTTCTCTGTTCACAATTTTTCCGACAAAGAAAAGATCACCTTTGCACTCCTTAACTCTCTCCCTCATGTCAAACATTGGTGGGAAAATTACTAGGAGCAAAGTTCCACAGAGGAGTTTGGAATATATGGGGCCGATCCCACTTGGGACTTTTTTGTGGATGCGGTAAAAGAACAGTATTACCCTATTGGCAACTATGAGGACCAGTACATGAGATGGACCACACTGCATCAAGAGAGGGGCCAAGAAGCTTCTGAGTTCACCAATACCTTCCATACCTTGCACACCAAGCTGGGTATCAAAGACTCCGAGCAACATTTGGTTATGAAATACCGTGGGGCGCTACACAGATACATCCAAACTGAAATGGATTTTCTGGACATCTCATCACTCGGTGCTGCTTATCGATATGCTGTTCAAATTGAGCAGAAATTTAAGCACCAAAACAAACGGGAATTCGGGTCTGCAAATCTGCAACAACCAAAGCATGAAAAAGACGGCGCAAACAAACAGTCTCCCGAAAACCAGTCCAAGACGCAGGAAAAGAAGGGTCACGGGAAGATAAAGAAGGACACCAGAAAGTGGTGCGAGTTCCACAAAATCCCTTGGCACAACACCAATGAATGTCGCTCAAAACAGTCATTGGTGGGCGAGATCAAAGACAAGGAGCCAAACCTTAATTCAGAATCTGATTCTGAAAATAATGGTAAAAGACAGATCATCGACGCAGACCCCACTGCTATTGTCACGACTGCATCAATTCAACCAGAAGAACCAACAAATCCTGAAGAAGGGGAGCGCCTTTTTCATTCACAGATGTGGGTGAAGGGGACCCCGCTAGATTTTATTGTTGATAGCGGAAGCTAGGAGAACCTCATCTCAGCAGAGGTCGTCAAACAGTTGGGATTGTTGACAACACCACACCCGCAGCAATACAACATTGGGTGGCTTCGCCAAGGATGAGATCTCCGCATAAGCCGACAGTGTCAATTATCATATGGCATCTAACCCTTCAAGGATGAGGTATTATATGATGTTGCCCCACTCAATGTCTTTGATGTTCTCTTGGGCCAACCATATATGTGGAGACACCATGTTGTTTATGAGTCTCGACCCCGTAGTGTCATTGTTACTTTGTGGGGTCATCTCTATAGAATACTAGAGGTAGTTTCGACTATTGTTCAACCTAAAAAGTGTCGCAAGGTAGTATTTCATACTGCAAAATTCAGCTTCTTCACAATCTGTTCAAAAGGAGAACAAAAGGACATTGCAACCACTACAGCCTTTCCCAAAACACCTTCTATCCAACAGAAGCTGGTCGACAAGGCTGCAACAAAGTGAAAATATTCCTTCTTCACATCGTCCTCTCATGTATCTCGACTTGTTGAGCAGCCTCAATCACAACAGGTTCGTGACAGATTTCCACAAACTGAGCAACGCGACGTCTCTAGCAAGACAAGCAGCTCACCAAGATGCACATTCAACAAATGTTTTTCCCTCTCCCCCAGGAACTCAACACAATGGAGACCATTACTTCCTAAGGAGGGAGGATTGATCCAAGTGGATATCGGTGGCCACCCACCTTTTCCAAATGGCTCAAAACGGCTCTCTGGCAATTTTGGCAATTTACTATTTTTAGCAGGTTTTAACTTCTAGGGCCGTTTTGAGGGCCCAAATGAAGGTTTTTCGAGATCAAGGTTCTCGATGATAGCTGAAGGCATGATTGAGCCCCAAAAATGAATCTCCTCAATAATACCTTTCCAACGAGCTATCACATGCCTAAAACAGAGATCGTATGCAAAAGTTATGACCCCGGGAAGTTGATGTACTTACTTACCCAAACGGGGCCCACATGACTTTTGACGCTTCATCTCCTAGGGTTAGGTTTTTGGATGTTTAGGAATTTTGGCATTCCCGTTTATTTTAAAAGGGCCTTCAGAGCCTCATTGTAATCATCTTCTTGCGAATGCGAGTAGCCATCACATCTCTTCTCATAGATAAGCTGCCACCATTCTTGCGAGTCTTTCACTCTGTATTTTTACAGTCTCTGTACATTTCTTTCATTAATAGAAATCGTGTATTACTGTATACCTGTGTTTATGGTTGCATCTCTGATACATTTCTGTTATATTATTGGATATATGCAATATCTCTGTGCATTTCCTGATTATATCTCCGCTCTCATTTCGTGCTGAAAATAATCCGGATCAGTGGTATTAGAGCAGGCTGCTCTTGATCGTTTTTTTTAGTGCATGTCCTCGATGAGGTCCGAGTATAGAAAGTTGGGTCTCAAGCTTGTCTCTCTTGAATACAATCTCTCTCGCACACCCAAGAAACCCTCAATGGCATAAGAAAAGAAAAACGATGGAGCAGACGATCTTATCAATCTGTTGCTTGAGCAAGCTCTCACGCGACAGAGGGACGGAATGATGGAGAATTATACCCACATCCTTCAACGCCTGCCAATAGCATCAGGCACATCTTCATCAAGTGGCCACTTTGGAGGCACCTCGCCTTTCAAGGTACAAGTTAATTTTTATATTCTTGTACTTGAAGGACAGATAGATGCAAAAGCCCTAGAAAAATGGTTAACTCTGCTGGAAGGTTATTTCTCTGTTCACAATTTTTCAGACAAGGAAAAGATCACCTTTTCACTCCTTAAATATCTCCCTCATGTCAAACATTGGTGGGAAAATTACTGGGAGAAAAGTTCCACAGAGGAGTCTGGAATATATGGGGTCGATCCCACATGGGATTTTTTTGTGGATGCGGTAAAAGAACAGTATTACGCTATTGGAAACTATGAGGACCAGTACGTGAGATGGACCACACTGCGGCGAGAGAGGGGCCAAGCAGTTTTGGAGTTCACTAATACCTTCCATACCTTGCGCACCAAGCTGGGTATCAAAGACTCCGAGCGACATTTGGTTCTAAAATACCGTGGAGCTCTACACAGATACATCCAAACTGAAATGGATTTTCTGGACATCTCATCACTCGGTGCTGCTTATCGATATGTTGTTAAAATTGAGAAGAAATTTAAGCGCCAGAACAAACGGGAATTCAGGTCTGCAAATCTGCAACAACCAAAGCATGACAAAGACGGCCCAAACAAACAGTCTCCAAAAAACCAGTCCAAGACACAGGAAAAGAAGGGGCACAGGAAGACAAAGAAGAACACCGAAAAATGGTGCGAGTTCCACAAAATCCCTTGGCACAACACCAATGAATGTCGCTCAAAACAATCATTGGTGGCCGAGATCAAAGACAAGGAGCCAAACCTTGATTCAGAATCTGATTCTGAATAATGGTAAAAGACAGATCATCGACGCAGACCCCACTGCTATTGTCGCGACTGCAGCAATTCAACCAGAAGAACCAACAAATACTGAAGAAGGGCAGCGCCTTTTTCATTCACAGATGTGGGTGAAGGGGACCCCGCTGCATTTTATTGTTGATAGCAGAAACCAGAAGAACCTCATCTCAGCAGAGGTCGTCAAACAGTTGGGATTGTCGACAACACCACTCCCGCAACCATACAACATTGGGTGGCTTCGCCAAGGACGAGATCTCCGCATCAGCCAACAGTGTCGATTATCATACGAAATCCAACCCTTCAAGGATGAGGTATAATGTGATGTTTCCCCACTCGATGTTTATGATGTTCTCTTGGGCCAACCATATATGTGGAGACGCCATGATTTTTATGAGTCTCGACCCCGTAGTGTCATTGTTACTTTGGGGGGTCATCTCTATAGAGTACCAGAGGTAGTTCCGACTACTGTTCAACCTAAAAAGTGTTGCAAAGTAGTATCTCATACTGCAAAATTCATCTTCTTCACAATCTATTCAAAAGGAGAACAAAAGGACACTGCAACCACTACAGCCTTGCCCCAAGCACCTTCTATCCAACAGAAGCAGGTCGACAAGGCTATAGCAAAGTACAAAGATTCCTTCTGCACATCGTCCTCTCATGTATCTCGACTTGTTGAGCAGCCTCAACCGCAACAGGTTCGTGATAGATTTCCACAAACTGAGCAACACGACGTCTCCAACAAGACAAGCAGCTCACCAAGATGCACATTCAACAAATGCTTTTCCCTCTCACCCGAGAACTCAACACAATGGAGACCATTTCTTCCTAAGGAGGGAGGAATGATCCAGGTTGATATAGGTGGCCACCCACCTTTTCTAAATGGCTCAAAACGGTTCTCTGGCAATTTTGGTAATTTACTATTTTTAACAGGTTTTAACTTCTGGGGCCATTTTGAGGGCCCAAATGAAGGTTTTTTTAGATAGAGGTTCTCAATGATATCTGAAGGCATTATTGAGCATCCAAAATAAATCTCCTCGATAATACCTTTCCAACGAGCTATCACACCCCTAAAACGAAGATCGTATGCAAAAGTTACGACCCCAGGAAGTTGATCTACTCACTTACCCAAACGGGGCCCACATGACTTTTGGCGCTTCATCTCCTAGGGTTAGGTTTTTGGATGTTTAGGACTTTTGGCATTCCTGTTTATTGTAAAAGGGCCTTCAGAGCCTCATTGTAATCATCTTCTTATGAATGCGAGTAACCGTCATGTCTCTTCTTAGACACAAGCTGCCACCATTCTAGCGAGTCTTTCACTCTGTATTTTTACAGTCTCTATACATTTCTTTCATTAATAGAAATCGTGTATTACTGTATATATGTGTTTATGGTTGCATCTCTGATACATTTCTGTTATATTATTGGATATATGCAATATCTTTGGGCATTTCCTTATTATATCTCCACTCTCATTTCGTGCTGAAAATAATCTGTATCAGTGGTATCAGAGCAGGCTGCTCTTGATCGTTTTTTTAGTGCATGTCACGGACGAGGTATGATTATAGCAAGTTGGGTCTCGAGCTTATCTCTCTATAAGACAATCTCTCTCGCACACCCAAGAAACCCTTAATGGCAGAAGAAAAGAAAAACGACGGAGCAGACGATCCTATCAGTCTGTTGCTTGAGCAAGCTCTCACGTGACAGAGGGACGAAATGATGGAGAATTTTGCCCACATCCTTCAATGCCTGTCGATAGCATCAGACGCATCTTCATCAAGTGGCCACTTTGGAGGCACCTCATCTTTCAAGGTACAAGTTAATTTTGATATTCCTGTATTTGAAGGACAGATAGATGCAGAAGCCCTAGAAAAATGGTTAACTCTGTTGGAAGGTTATTTCTCTGTTCACAATTTTTCCGAGAAATAAAAGATCACCTTTGCACTCCTTAAATCTCTCCCTCATGTCAAACATTGGTGGGAAAATTATTGGGAGCAAAGTTCCACAGAGCAGTCTGGAATATATGGGGCCAATCCCACTTGCGATTTTTTTGTGGATGCGGTAAAAGAATAGTATTTCCCTATTGGAAACTATGAGAACCAGTACATGAGATGGACCACACTGCGGCAAGAGAGGGGCCAAACAGTTTCGGAGTTCACCAATACCTTACATACCTTGCGCACCAAGCTGGGTATCAAAGACTCTGAGTGACATTTGGTTCTGAAATACTGTGGGGCTCTACATAGATACATCCATAATGAAATGGATTTTCTGGACATCTCATCACTCGGTGTTTCTTATCGATATGCTGTTAAAATTGAGGAGAAATTTAAGCACCAGAACAAACCGGAATTTGGGTCTGCAAATCTGCAACAACCAAAGCATGACAAAGACGACCCAAACAAACAGTCTCCCAAAAACCAGTCCAAGAGACAGGAAAAGAAGGGTCACGGGAAGACAAAGAAGGACACCAAAAAATGGTGCGAGTTCCACAAAAGCCCTTGGAACAACACCAATGAATGTCGCTCAAAACAATCATTGGTGGCTGAGATCAAAGATAAGGAGTGAAACCTTGATTCAGAATCTGATTCTGAAAATAATGGTAAAAGACAAATCATCGACCTAGACCCCACTGCTATTGTTGCGACTACAACAATTCAACCAAAAGAACCAACAGATCCTGAAGAAGGGGAGCACCTTTTTCATTTACATATGTGGGTGAAGGGGACCCCGCTGCATTTTATTGTTGATAGCGGAAGCCATAAGAACCTCATCTCAGCAGAGGTTGTCAAATAGTAGGGATTTTCGACAACACCACACCCGTAGCCATACAACATTGGGTGGCTTCGCCAAGGTCGAGATCTCCGCGTCAGCCAACAATGTCGATTATCATATAGCATCCAACCCTTCAAGGATGAGGTATTATGTGATGTTTCCCCACTCGATGTCTGTGATCTTCTCTTGGGCCAACCATATATGTGGAGATGCCATGCTGTTTATGAGTCTCAACCCTGTAGTGTTATTGTTACTTTGGGGGGTCATCTCTATAGAATACCAGAGGTAGTTCCAACTATTGTTCAACCTAAAAAGTGTCGCAAGGTAGTATCTCATACTGCAAAATTCAGCTTCTTCACAATCTGTTCAAAAGGAGAACAAAAGGACACTGCAACCACTACAGCCTTGCCCCAAGCACCTTCTATCCAATAGAAGCAGGTCGACAAGGCTGCAGCAAAGTGAAAAGATTCCTTCTGCACATCGTCCTCTCATGTATCTCGACTTGTTGAGCAGGCTCTACCGCAACAGGTTCATGACGAATTTCCACAAACTGAGCAACACAACGTCTCCAGCAAGACAAGCAGCTCACCAAGATGCACATTAAACAAATGCTTTTCCCTCTCCCCCGGGAACTCAACGCAATGGAGACCATTTCTTCCTAAGGAGGGAGGACTGATCCAGGTGGATATCGGTGGCCACCCACCTTTTCCAAATGGCTCAAAATGGCTCTTTGACAATTTTGGAAATTTACTATTTTTAGCAGGTTTTAACTTCCGGGGCCATTTTGAGGGCCCAAATGAAGGTTTTTTGAGATCGAGGTTCTCAATGATAGTCTAAGGCATCATTGATCCCCCAAAATGAATCTCCTCGACAATATCTTTCCAACGAGCTATCACACGCCTAAAACAGAGATCGTATGCAAAAGTCACGACCCCGGGAAGTTGATGTACTCACTTACCCAAACGGGGCCCACATGACTTTTGGCACTTCGTCCCCTAGGCTTATGTTTTTGGATGTTTAGGACTTTTGGCATTCCCTTTTGTTGTAAGAGGGCCTTCAGAGCCTCATTTTAATCATCTTCTTGCGAATGCGAGTAGTCATCACATCTCTTCTCAGAGATAAGTTGCCACCATTCTAGCGAGTCTTTCACTCTGTATTTTTACAGTCTCTGTACATTTCTTTCATTAATTGAAATCATGTATTACTGTATATCTGTGTTTATGGTTGCATCTCTGATAAATTTATGTTATATTATTGGATATATTCGATATCTCTGTGCATTTCCTTATTATATCTCCGCTCTCATTTCATGCCGAAAATAATCTGGATCATCCTGTCACCTTCTGTAATATTGCTCCATCTCTGGTGAAGGGTAATTATCATTTTTTGAGCTTCTGTTCAGATTTTAGAAATGAACGCAAAGTTTGATTTCTCCATTCTTTTTCTTTACTGGGACCAAATTGGTCTCCCATTTGGAATAACTCAAAGGAATGATAATTTTTTCATCTAAAATCCATTTTATCTCTTTCTCCATGACAGGTAGCGACATAGGATTGACTTGCCTCAAATTTTGCCTGAAGGGTTTGGTGTCTTTTTTCAATGGAATTTTGTTCTCTATAATGTTGGTGTCATAAGTTCTGAGATCTTAATAAGTCCAAGCGAATACATCAACAAATTGCTTCAACAACTTAGTATATTCTTCCCTCTTCTCTTCTGATAGGCTGCTTGACAATTTGACTTATTTTAGATTATTTTCAGTGCCCAAATTGCACTCATTTATATCAACATCATCAGTATAAACCTTCCCTTTCACTGCCATATCATTCCCATCAAATAATCTTTCCAAAGGAACTAGTCCTTTTGGAATATGATTGCTAGGTAGCTGCACAATATGATGATTATAAATTTTATTGAGGAAAACATCAGCATGAGGAGTAATTTCTGAATCATGATCCTGGTCAATGTGTAGTAAAGAAAACTCATAAATAGTCTCGAGGAAATTTTTAAGTTCTAAATCATCTTTGAACACCTTCCAATATTTTACATTGTCTGGTATAGAAGGCCTGTACTTGACTTCTACATCATACTTGATCTTGGGTGGTATAGGAATTATGAAGTTTCTTGCTGATACAACCAAAGAATCAACCATGGTATTCTCTTCTATAGGAATGAATTATATGTTAAAAGCAGAGAAAAAACTATCCACCAAATCCCACACTTCATTTCTGTAAGATCTAAGCATAGGGTGATTTGTTTGATAATTATTTTTAATCTGATGGACTATCAATTCAACATCACCAAATAGTAATAGCTCTTCTATCCCTATGTCTTTAGATTCCCTCAAACCCAACACAAGAGCCTCATACTCTGCCAAATTATTA
Organism: Picea engelmannii; assembly: GCA_009831015.1. Classification (NCBI taxonomy): domain Eukaryota; kingdom Viridiplantae; phylum Streptophyta; class Pinopsida; order Pinales; family Pinaceae; genus Picea; species Picea engelmannii. The sequence goes on along the minus strand of ML821721.1, from coordinate 15,143 downwards.
GTAGTCTCAAATTCTAGTTGATATGACAAAGATATAGTTTCTTGAGTTGGTAAGACAAAGACCACCCTAGCACAAACACCTTCCTTGGAAAAGTCTCCATCAAATAACATCTTCCAGACAGAAGTGGTTAGAAAAGGATCCTCAGAAAAGGTAATGGACTATTTTATGATTTCTAGAGGGGCTTCAGGAGCATCAATGAGCTGCAAAATGCTAGATCCCATATCTGTATCAAAAGAAAAAACAGGGTGATTTGTGGGGTTTGCTTCATCACTAATGATGTAAGCAAATTGAGCTTCCCTGTAAAGCCTTCTATGCTCTCCCCCAAAAATGGGAATAGTAGCATAAGAGAGATCCATAAGCAAGGTTCCCCCAAGTATTTTATCCAGGATCTTCACAAGAGCATGCCAAACTTGGGGAGAACATCAACAACTACGATATCCATAAGTATATTGTTCATGGGAAACTGAAATAAGGTCACCACCATATCCTTAATGACTCCAAGACACTTCACTTTTCTGGAGTCAAAAGAATATAAGTCATGATAAGTCTTTGTGATTTCTAACCCAAGTTCCTCCATAAAATATTTTGGCATAAGATTGTGGGATGCCCCTGAATCCATGAGACAATTGTATAGCACCTTATCATGTATATTCAATGAAGTATAGAAAGGTTGGGATGAATCATCTGTGTCTTCTATCAAAGGTTCTAAAATCACTGTTGGTTTTTCATCTTGCAGATTTATTGAATCAATGGAATTGGAAGATGATTCAGGCTATGACATTTTGAATAAATATTTTTTAAATTTCTTATTTTTTATCAATTCCAGAAAAGGTACAAGGATATTTATTTTCTGGATCTCATTCTCAAAACTGAATGAAGAGGAAGGTTTCAAGATTTCTTTGGTTTCAGGGAAATGATTTCTGATCAGAACTTGTGGTCCTTGAGAGTATTTTTCCTTACTTCTCACTGTCACAACCTTGGCAGGATATTCTTTTCCGGAAGGCTGATTAGGGGCATCATTTTTTTCTTCATTCTCCTTAGATCTCATATTATATCTACTAGCATTTTCTTTTTCTTTCTCTCCCTTACTTAACTCATTAATTTGAATATCCACTAAAGATTGCTCATAAGAGGATTGATTCAAGTGTGGGGATGGGGATGTGTCACCTAAGCAGCGAATCTCAGGATCAACTTCTACCCCCTTTTCTTCTTCATCAACAACCAAATTATTTTGCAAAGGATCTTTCACCCTCTAATCATCTCGCTCTCTATTTCTAGGATCTCTGGGAAAGATTTAGGGAGCACTATTTTCTCTCCTGTAGTTACCTTTGTTATCAATGTTTTGAGAATTTCTATATGTTTGTTTCACTTCTGGTTTTAACTTCTCAATCTCAGTGGAAAGAGATTTTACTAATTTGGTCAGCTCATCTACTTGAGAATGGACAATAGAGGAATCAGAAGTTGAATCTTGAACTCTGTTTTTTCTCCTATCCCTATCAGATTTACCCCTGAGCTTATCTGATGCCACTTCCTAGCCTCACCAAAAAGGATTTGGACGAAAACCCTCATCCATACATCCTCATTTTCACTATTTTGGTTATCTTCATAGCTATAGAAAGCATCAAGATGTTCCTCAACTGTTATATCTTCTTCTTCCATGAATTTAGGCATGTATTTCAAGTAGTCTCCAGGAGGGAGAGCATTCAATGGCTGAGGTAAGACTAGAGGAGCATATATTGCATCCACTATCGCATCCATCCTATTTGCAAGGGGGTTAACAAATTCCATTTGATTTTGAACTCTTGGTGAACAAGAAGGAGAAGGAGACTTGACTATCTGCAGATTAGGAGAATAATGAAAGTATGAAAGGGGGGTTTCAGCTTTCACGACAGAGGGATAAGTCTTGGAAGAGGATGGCAAGGTCTGTAAAGGGGATGAAGTTTACACTTCTTTTGCAGCAAAATTTTTAACAGAAAGAGGAGTGGCCAAACCTAAAGTGGGGAAATATTCAAAACTATCAAGACTGAAACACTTTTCAATGTTAGGGGAAGAGAAAGTGTTAGTGTTTTCTTCTTTTAATTCAGTTTCAAAGGAAGATTATTCAATAAGAAACTCTTCAAAATCAAGTTTCTTAGATACTTCAACAAAAGGTAAAGAAAGCTTACTTGATAAAACAACTGGAATATCAAGTGTGGAATCAAGAAACTGACAAGAAGCACTTGTAGTAGCAACAAAAAAACTTTTTAGAGAAGCTTTTTCCTTCTTGATTATTTTCTCTATGTCATCCTTAGCTGGAACCAAAGGTAGTTGTGGATTTGATCTCATATGTCTACCTTTAGGTTCCAGAGCTGAAACAATGGAGTCGCCAGGTGCAAGATGCAATATTCAAGATATTGAGCTCTAATGCATCTTTAAAACTAGTAAATTGTGTCCTTTAATCCCAAGGAAAAGTCTTCAAATCATTCCCAAGAAGCGACGCCAAGAATGTTAGCACTAGGAATCACCTTCAGATTGCATAGAAGGTAAGCCTAGTACCCATTAGGTTATATATGAATGCAAGAGTGTTTTAAAGGGTCAAGTGGAAAGGGACTCAAAATGATAATGTTCCAACTTAGAAAGTAGGGCTAGCATGCACCATCAATCAAGGTCTTGTCTAACTTCAATTAGTAATTTGGGAGTGAGTATGAATAGAGGGAAGACTTGAATAAGAGGAATGTAGGGGCTACTGCAAACATCAAGTCTACATAAGCCTAAGGAAGAATTTTTTTTAACACAAGATCTTCTTGAACTCAGAAACTAAGGAAGCTAAATAACCATCATGATAATATAATGATCAAACATCCACCATAACATCACCAAACTCATTCATGTGAATCATTCAAATCATGAACATTTAGCATCAGAAGAAAATAAGTTGAAAGAGAAGTTGATTTCTATTAGCCAAAATGTCTTAAGTCCAGTACATAGTTAGATCACAGTCACTTCATCAAAATATTACAGTCTAAGGGAGCCTTTCTCAACCATTCGAAACTGCTAAAGAAATTGATCTATCTATTTATAACAAAAGGGAGGCAACAACTGGAAGTACAATTTGGCCTCCTTCCCTTGAAAATATCTAAACATTTATTTGATATAACAACTTATTTAACAACCTATGCTATAAAACAGGAAAATGTTGGTGACTAATCCAACCAAGCCTCAAACTGATTTGATTCTCTTTTGTTGTGAAACTCATGTTTTTCCATGTGTCTTTTAGGAGCATGTAGTTGTCCTCATAATGCCAGTTGTTGCTTCTGCAATTTTTTCCATCATCATCCATCCAAGAAGTTGTTGGCCTGACCTTCCTAGATCCCTAGTGTTTGCTGGTAGCTTGTTTAGGTAGAAGCCTAAGTAGCGTATTTCACAACTGGACAAGTAAAAAAGGTAGCGCATTTACGTAGCGCCACTTTTCTACTCCTATATGCATACTTCGTTCTCTGACAAATATTAGGTAGTGCATTTACGTAGCGCCATTGTGTTGCATCTTTGTACAGGTTCATTCTCTGCCTAATATTAGGTAGCACCTGTAGGTAGCACCACTTATGTTGCGTCTGTGTGTAGGTTTAGGTAGCATTGTCAAAAACACAGCGCCTTCAATCTTGAATGTGTGAAAGAAATTGGTGGTCTTTCGTAATGTCAAAACCCATTGTACTTAGGTGTCTTGGCAGTACAATAGGTAGTGCATTTTACCACTGAGGGAGTTAGCACTTAGAAAAAACCCAAAACTCTGATAGTTAAATCATTAGAAACCTATATAGATGGTAGAGGTAATATTTGAATATTAGTTAACCCTCCCAAAAAGGAACCATCCTCACCTTTCACCAGCTATTTTTTCACCTTGACACTTAACCTCACACTCCTTCTGGTAGAAAAAGGATCTTCATTTGGCACAACAGACTTCTTATTCTTACCAATGACAGGATTTTTCAGTGTGGTTGTGCTCTCCTTAACTGTTGGTTTGTCATTCTCAATGACAACTTCAACCAATACCTGTAAATTTCTTTGGGCTACCTCATCTTGAAAGTGTTACAGCTCTGCCTTTAGCTTCTTTTTATGAGACTAAAAGCCTATGTTCTTCCTGTAAATATTCTTTAGTTGTCTATGAAGGGGATGGGCACTTCTTGTTAAAAACCTTGCCAAGTCAAGGGTGTGACTGTAGCCATCCATAAACTATGTCATCTTGGCTCTGTCAGGCATGGATTCCTTTTTCAATTGAGCCACCTCCTTTCTTGTATCCCTAAGTTGCCTGATAAGTCTTTTGAAGGTTTGACTGTCGAGAGGAGCAGTGACATGCACAGTCTCAATATGATTTTTCTTAGTCTCCTCTTAGACCTACATGGGAAGTGTCTTTTATACCTCATCAGGTTTCTTGGTGGCTTTTCTTTTACCTTTCTTCCTCTGCATAGGGGCTTCTTATTTTCTTTCCACAAGCTTTTCAAATTCTTTCACAGAGGTTTCATCTTTCCTCTCTGAAGGTCTTTCAGTACCTTTACCCTTCCCTTTATGTACAGGGGATTCTTCTTTCTCTTCCACATGATTTTCAATGCCTTTACCCTTCTTATTTTGAATAGGCATCTCTGGTAAAGACTTCTCTTTGAAAACCTCCTTAGGAATTCATGACCTTGTGAAAGGTGTTTTACCCTTGATTTTGATTGATGGAGGAGAAGAGGAGAAGAGTAGATTCTTCCCTTTCTTGGATGCATCTTTGGTAGAATAAGGAACCTCTTCTAACCCTAGTGGAGGAGGTGGTGAAAAATCTCTTTGTGGGGAAGGACAAGCTTCCTCCTCAGCTCTTGTGACCTACTTACTGACCTATAAAACTTCGACAAGGGATCTACCCATTCTCTTCCTACTGGTACGTGCTTTAGTAGAATTGGTGGGTGATAAAGGACTCGCCTTCTTTGATTGAGGAGTTTCTTATAGATCCAACTTGAAATGAGAAGTAAGAACAAAATGCTCTCATGAAATCTCTTTCTTACCCAATTCCTCAGAGACTAGCATTTTGATCAATCCAGAGTGGAAAAGGATAGAATCCACATCCTTAGATTTGGCTTGAATCCTCTCTGACATCTTACCTATGATCCTTAACAGGTAATAGGGAATATTCATCTCAAACTTACTTGTAAAATGTAGAAAAATCCTTATATGGTACTGGTACAATGTCTTAAATCTCCCTTCACATGTAAAATATCTTTGTATGATCTTCAATATTTTGTCAAACTGTTTGATCAATTGACTCATTGGCATAATTTTAGACAAATCATTGCCTTGATATTTAGGTTTAAAGATATCTTTAGCATAGGCTGAACTCAAAGCCATGGCTTTGAACCACTTTTCACCTGAAATGGGGATTCCTGTTGCTGTTGAGATAGAGGCTTCAGTGACTTCAAATTCCAAATCCCCAACCTTGGTTTTCCTTCCATCAAAATGTAATGCAAACTGTCTGGCTACCTCTGGATGGCCTATCTGCATATTCTAGAAGAAAGAGAAGCACCCCACTCTTTGAAAGACCTCTCTTTCCATGGGCTCTGTATCAAAAATATGCATGTCCACAGGTTCTGTCCTAACCACCTTGCCACCTTTGTGTGTCCTCCTCAATTGAGGAGTATCCATGGATTAGAATGAGAGCCTTTAAAGGCTTATGGGATAGTAATAACCAGGAAGGCTTTAAATCAGGCTTCAAATGTTCAAGGCTAACCATTTAAAATAGATTGGTGCTAGTAAGCCAAGTTTGACTGAGGGAACTACACCCTTAGACTTGTACAGGTATTTCAGAGTGTAGACGGTGAGGGGGTAATCCAAAATTGGCCCTTTGAAACTGAGTAAAAATTCTTAACTCCAAGATGAAAGGATGCAGGGGAGGCATAGAGTGTTTAAGCAATGCCTTTGGGTAGCGCAACACATACGCAGAGGATAGGCTATTTAAGAGCTTGCAATTTCAATGGCTAAGGAAGACAACATTAATCAGACCTATATACAAGAAATGAAGTTTGCAAGTATGAACAAGATAGAAGACAAGGCTATCATGCAAAGACGAGTCCCTTACAACTGTGCAAGCTAGGTAAACCAAAACCCGAGCACAAATTTCTTGTGAAAATTAATATGTAGAGGAGGCAACACGGGATACCTATGGAGTAGACACCTGTTGGAATATTCAACGAAATCTCAGGATGAAATTGTGAGAAATTCTTCCCTTGAATCTACTTCAGCCTTAAATTTGGTTGCCTTGTTATTGCCTGATCAAAACTTGTAAATTTGCGCAGTGCATCACTGTTGAGTTTTTCAAAATTATAAACCTATACTAGGGCTCGTAAATGCAA
>ML821720.1:27773-98494 GCA_009831015.1 Picea engelmannii | reverse complement strand
GTATGCATTAATTAGTATCATATTTATATTTTCACCACCGAGGTATCATGAGACCAAACGATCAACCCTTCCTATTCTTTATCACTACTGTAATTTAGATTTACAACCTTGTCCTGAAACTTGAAGATTTGATTGATTTGACAATGAGAAAGACAACTACAACAACGACATCCATGGTCTTTGCTCCCAGTTTCATGTCATAGGTGAAGTTCCACATTTTCTATTGATATAAAAAAATAGTTGGATACATCAAATAAATTACATTTTGAAATTGATTCTCCAACTATAAAACCCTTTTATACTAAAAATTACTTTCTACCTCACATTAGTTGCAAGGATTAGTTTGTGGTAACATATAACTTCAATATGCCATGCTCCTTATACTAATCGGGTATCCATAGAGATATTGGGTCTCCTACTAACGTAATGGTTGATTGATTGTGAAATGAGTACGCTTGTTTGCTTGGCATTCCCCTCTCCTCTTTTGTGGGCTCAAAAATATAAAATCATTAATTCATATTACTCTATAATATTGGCCTCCCATGGAATCCCCACATGGTCATTCAAAACTCACATATTCCCACTAAATGAAATCTTGGAATTGTTTATACGTCTATAAAATCTCTTATACTAAAAATGATTTGATATTCCTCTAATAATCTATGGTCATTATGCCACAAAGAGGTGTTCACACTAGTAGTGACCCTCCTACTAATATAATGGTTAATCGATTGGTTGTGAGACAAGTATACTTGTTTGGTCAACCATACTTTCTTTTTCTTTGAGTAACCAAAAATAAAAAATAAATAATAAAATCATTAATTTCGCAATTATCTCCCCCATTATCATTAAAAATGTCAAACACACCATACAAATGGTATCTTTTCTACAACTATTATACTTAATACTACTTATTGTCCCACATTAATGTGGTGAGGATTGATTTAAAATTGAAAAAACTGTTCTTATAATTGGATTAAAATAATGTATTTGACTACGCATTATTTTATAATACCTTTTTATTAACCTATTAATTACCAAAGACTTTTTCCATTGTCACACCTAATAATTAGGTTAATAAAAAAGTATTATAAGATAATGCATAGAGTGGACAAATCTAACTTCGTTTTCTAGCCATTTCTTATTTCTACATGATTGCCCTTTTTCATATTCTATTCCCTCTCGTTCAACTTCCACACCGACTTTCTCCATGTGCTTCAATTTCTAAATTGTACCTCATAAGTCTACATGATTATCCTATTTCACATTTCTCCACGTGCCAGTGTCCTAAATGGCTTAAGTCATTAAAAATGTGCATAAAACTATTGCGCCCTTAAATTACCACCATTGAACATGATCATGATGTTGGATTCGAAGATCTCTATACTATTATCGATCCAAAGTCGCTTCACGTGGCTATAAAGTTGTTGCCAACATCACCCATTCCTAGCTTTACCACATAATTATTAACTAAATCTATGCCACCACAATCCAATCCTAACCAATCTAGGTTCAATGTCGAAAGTGCATGGGATCTCACTCCCTTTGTGTCTAAGTTCAATGTCAAAAGTGCAAGGGAGATCACTCCCATCATGGCATATGATTCTAGGTTGACACAAATCATTCATGAGAATTGCTAGTCATTCAAAGAACTTTACCATTGTTACTCACTCAAACAACCTTAACGTTTGGCATCCTTCTCGCTTATGTAGCTAGGCATATTGATTTATGCATCGTCCTTGGATGTTGTATTGATTAAAGAAATAAAAAATAAGATCCCAGTGGTAAGGTTTTAGTTTTGAATAGCTTCAACCAACTCTGCTACGTGATCATTGATCAACACAGATGGATATGATGGAAAGTTGATGGCTAGAAGAGTCGGTTTTGAGTGCTTTTGCACGATGGTAAGGTGTACCACAAACATGTTAGATGCCCTTGTTCATAGATTGAGTGCACTGCAAATCTTGGCAACTTCCATTAGTTGGTTACACCAAGAGAAGCTTGGAAGGGAACTTGGCAAGGAAAGGAAAAGAGTGTTGTCGCAGGCAACCTCATTTGCAAACATTCACTACACATGACATATGAAGTGACATAGAGAACTTGATTGGATTTTATAGATTTGGGTGCTTTGGCTACATGCTAACCTAAGGAGTTCGACATTCCACACTTTGGGGTTGCGATGGACAGTAGAAGTGTCTTCGGCCACAACCATCTGAAGAGTGCAATCGTAGAACACACTTATTGGGTGCATATCCATTGAGCATTGTTGATCAAAATTTGGTCATCTATATTTTCCCACTCTTAGGTTAATAAAAAAATCGATGTTGGAAGATGGAGATTTTTGAACTATTATATGTTCATTGCATAGCCCTCAGTATCAACTTCACCATGCATTTCACAGAATCAAAATCCAAGTCTCCATGACCAATATACGCATACTTATGTCAAGAAGTCCAATGGAGGTATTACAAGAAGAAATATGAAAAATGCTCTTTAAGTGACATGTTCTCTCCTCCCCTTTCCCTTCACCTCTACTCATTGTTTCATTTTATACTTAGTCATTTTTCCCATTGTCTCATTACTTTCATATTCCCCCTACCATTTTTCCTTATTCATTTCCATGTTCACATTCATTTCACTTTCCTTTATTTTCCCATTTCTTTTTATTTTTTTTTCCATTTTCATTATCCCATTTTTCCATTTCTTTCCTTTTCCCTTTTTTCTTTTCCTAAATTTCATGTAATTCTTTTTATTTCTCATATATTTCTTTTCATTTTTCATATTTTCCATATTTCACGTGATCCATTATATACTTTCCATGGCTTATTAGGGGTTGGTGATATTTCTTAAGAGTATGTTTTATCTCCGCTACCCTCACAATGCATTTTGACTTCTGTCACCTTCATAATGCACACAACTCTTTTTATTACATTTTACTATGTAACTCCTCCAACACTTAGCCAAATATATATGAGTTACGATGGGTTGGGTTGGTTCGTTGGTGAGGGTTGGTGATATTTATTTCATATGTTATATGCAAGTCTGTCCTACTGATTCTCAAGACTTATAATATTTTACAACTTCTTTTACAATTATTTACCTCTCCTCCTCACTTCACCTACACTTAGAATTTTTCACACCCATTTCTTACTATGTATTACAGAGGGTCCGACCTACCTATACATTCACATAAACCCCCGAACCCACCATATTATTTTAGTAATATTTTTCTTATCCTAAGTTCTATGAGGAACATATCCAAGCGACACATGGCACTTTATTAACCAATGAGATATATCCATGTGACAGTTAAATGGATGGTGCCACATGAAAACTAATTAATGGAGACACGTCGCAACATACAAGAAGTGACACATGGCGTGATTTTATTGGATGACATATGAAAAATTATTATTGGCAGATTGTTGGCCTATCGAGTGAGGACATGTGGAAAAATTTGGTTGGGTGACTCATCATTGCTCACTGAGCAGATTGGTGGTTGACCGGGCATGCAAAAATTATTATTATATTCAACAATTTTCCAAGAGTCGAATCCTCCAAGCTCCATAATCTCCTCTCTTCTTTATTTCTTGTCAAGTGTATGTTACACTTAACATTATATACCACTCAGACTCTTTTATTCTTGTACATGTGGGATAAGAATATTGAAGAAAAGTTGAAATTCAACAAAGGAGGTCGAAATTAAATCAAGGGTCCACATTTATCCATCAAACTTTATCGACGTTGGTTGAGTCATGATCTTGCAAAGGCTATATATTGAGCTCACGACCTCTGTTTGAAGCAAACTTTATACCTTTAGAAATTTATTTTTATGTAGAAGATGATGGGACAAGTCTTGAGAGATGAAAGTTGAAAAATTTTCTAAATAATTAAAATATCAGTCAGTAACATTTTTATGCCTAGCTAATAAATTTTCTCAACACCTCGACTTCACAAGGTAATATCTTGAGATCTGAGAGTCGGATTTGGACAAAACTTATATCGTTGGAAATATAAGACGATGGAGATCACAAATAAATTAGTTTAAATGGTTGAAAGGTTGTATATCCTATCAAAAAAACTAAATTACAATCCTCCTCTTTTAAAAAGCAATTAATTAAAATTTTGAAATAAAAGTTTATTTTAAAAACTTTTATAAAAAAGAGAAAAAACCCATTTGGAATATGCTTATATTAATGGTGTGAGTTCATTAATGAGGACTTAATGAGACATTAATTAAAGGGAATGTTTCAAGAAGAAATTTGTATGGAAATTTCTAGAAGGGAGAAACTCTAACTACTCAAGTAGTTAGAAAATCTCATTTTAAAAAGAGAAGAGAGGCTTCATCAAAGGGTCCAATACTCAAAATTATCAAAGGGGAAGGGGAAAAGATCATAGCAAGAAGAAGGCACAACCATGAATGTACAACCAATATTGTGATAAAAGGAAAGAATTCTCCATCTTCTCCACTTTTTTTCTTCTCCTACACCATTTCTCATAGCTTTATGCTTGAATCTCTGAGTTGGGCACAAGGCTGAGTTATTGAGTGTTCTTCTTGTATTATTCTACACACTTTTCTTGTATGATCATGGAGTATTTACATCCATACACATGATTGTCAAAACTTTTGTAATAAAGAACATTTTTCATGAATAAAATCCACAAAGAATTGTTTCAGGGTTGATCTTGATTGTACCTTGTAACTTTGAGTTTTAAGTATGAGATATTTGAGGTTGACCTATCAAATTCTCTTTTGATATTGATAGCAGTAATATTTTAAAATTATTTGAGATGATCAAGATTAAAATAATTATCTCCTATTTCTTATGAAGAAGATATGGATGCATTTATATATGATTAAGAAGATTGTGTGTGATGCTAATCACAATTTAATTCTGATGTTGAAGCCCTCCTTCAATCTTTTCTTATTGTAAAAAGACTTGCGTTGCACATAAATATTGTATTCAAGTTATTGAAGAACAATTTTATTTCATAATCTCAAGCAATAAAGATTTAGGGTTTGATGCCTAGCACTCTATTAATCCAAGGTATCACAGATATATCTTTTAGCCCAAGAGGAGTACCACCTCTCTAAAAACGAAGGGGGAATAATGTCCTCATGAGGTTGTCATTTCGGTCCTGACAGATTCAAACGTCAACAAGCACACATCTATTGGAAGCAATTTTTGGGTGCACTTGTTGGGAACAACACCATTGGATATTGGTCAGTCGAAATAAAATTCATGAAGGGGGCAATGCCATCATTGGGTGTAGTTGAAGTTGGTGATGTAGGCACTTGGGTCCATTTAGTCTTAGAGGGGCTTGCAAGTGTAGGGAAATTCTTGTAGAGATAGTGGACGCCTCAAAGGTGATAAGGTATCAATCATCCAAGAATTCATTCACCAAGAGTGTAAAGGAGCTCTTTGATTGTGCCCATGGTCTAAAAAAATCACTCAATTCAACATGATCCGAGAATATGATCCAAGAATGCATCAACGATATTGACAAGTGGATTGAAGAGAATCATTGTGCACCAACTGAGCTATATTGACCATCAACCTTAGAGAGGAAGACATATATGTATTAACTAGACTTATGCCAACAAGCTAGGAAAATAACAGATAAAGAGGTCACCAAATCAATGTTCGTATGCTCTAAAGTACACAAGGTCATGCGAGAGTTGATTAAAGGGAGTTGACTACCTCAATTAGATGAGTTTGGAAAAAATCTGGTCACAGAAGAACTAGTAGATAAGGTGCATGATAACACAAATCATAGAAGATTAGTCATTGAACCTGCCACCACAATTACTACAGATCTGATAGACAAACATCTCCTACAACCTATCAAATTGCATACCATTATACAAGCATTCATGAAAACATTGTTAAAAGATATGAGCACTCTCAAAGATAGCATAACTATACACAATGCAACACTAGAAGAACTAGCTTACTGTAGAACCGGATCTCTGTATGATCAACTAGAAGTGTGGAAAGCATACCTCAAGGGAAATTTTTCTTGAATAAAGACAAAATAGAAATAAAATATTTCTATTACCTACCTCTTATTTTGTCTTTTTCACAACCAATTTCAATTTTTTCTTTATTGTACACTTGTCACTAGGAAAGAGGACAACGAACAATTTTTGTAACAACTTCTTTAAGAAGAATACCAAGAGTCACTCATGAGTTACAAAATATTGTATAAAAGAGGGAAGATTTCCATTTTGTAAAGGTCTCTTCAAACACTAATCCAGGTGGATATCAGTGGCTACCCACCTATTCCACTGGGTCAAAGACCAATTTTCATTTTGGAAGTTTTGTTTTGCAATTTTTCGGGTCCCAAACTTCTGGGGCCGTTTTGAGGCCCTAAACAATGCTTATTGGGATAAAAAATGCCTAAAAATTAATTGGATTCAAATGCTAGGTCGAACGGAATATGTACTCCTCGGTTATACCTTTCCAATGGTCTATCGATCTACAAAAACAAAGATCGTATGAAAAATTTACGCCCTCCAGAAGTTGACGTATCAACTACCCCCATCAGGGCCCACAAAATGTTTGGTGTTTCATCTCCCAAGGTTAGGGTTTTGGATGTTCATGTCTTTCTCATTTATGTTTTATGTTAAAAATACCTTTGGAGCCTCATTGTACTCATCTTATTATGAATGAGCGTAGCCGACACATCTCTTCTCAAAGATAAGCTACCACTATTCTAGCTAGCTTGTGTGTTTTTGCATTTTATAGTCTTTTGTATTTCAGACATTCATTAATAGAACCTGATATTTACTATATTACAATGTTCCTTTCCATATCTCTATGTATTTCTTTGTTATATATCTTTTATATCTATGCCTTCATATCGTTCCCCAAAATAATCTAGATCAAGCACTGTATAGACCTAATAACTAATTCAATAAATTATACTCTGTTAATAAATATTGAGAAGCCCTCAGGGCTAGTTTTATGAAAGAAAGAAGAATTTGTGTGTGAATTTGCCTTTGTTGTGAACTATTTCAAGTGGGATGTATGTTGTTCACATGAACTGAAAGAATGTTTGTTTTCCTACAGATTGATCTTATGCACTCTATGTTATTCTACAATTTTGATTATTCTTTCACATATCTTTAAGTCCTGAGATAGTTGGGTTGTTAACGTATGTAGAAATATAATTTAGATTATTCTGGTTATATGTATGTATGCACTTGTTTTTTATTCTACACTTCCATTTCAGTTACCTGTGTGGGGATCTTATGCAGAGTTCAATTTCATTTACAGCTCACTCGGTTACTTTAGTATGCTCCTAGCTAGGATATGGTAGGATAGATTAGCAATAGATTAATTTGCTTTCAATACATAGTCTTCATCTACATATTTTCATTCCATATCCATTCATCATATATGTTCATTGGTAGACCAGACCGTAACCGGTAAAACCCCCAAAAATAGTAATGGAAGTAGGGCCAAATTTTGAATGGGTCTCCTAAACCAAATGATGCACAGTCTAGTTGGGATCGTGCATCGGGGAGTACCCCTTACTGTTGTTGGGCGAATTCTTCCCCATCAACAATACACACCAGGATTTATGTAATGGCACACTAGTGTGTTTTTTTAGTTTTATGTACATTCCGAGGAATTTTATGTAATGTCATTCTAGTGCGTTTGATGTTAAGGAACGCACTGGGGAGTTTTATTTAATGATGCACTGATGTGTTTTGATAATAAAAGCACTGGTAAAAAATATATTCACTACAACCTCCACCCGCCCAAATTTTTTTAGTTATATGGAACATCAGTTAAAACCTCTGCTAAAAACTTCGCAACTAATAGAAGAGGTTGTAGTGGAGGTGTTTTTGAAAATTTTACTAAATTTTCTAACAGTAAAAACCTCTAAAAAAACCTTTGCTAGAAGGTGTTTTCCTTGTAGTGTTAACATTTTTCAAGACTATATAAGTTTTTCAATCACCATCGATTCTCTTCTCGCCACGATGATTCTAGTTTAAATGGCATTTGATGTTGATGCCTAAGTATTTGTAAGAGTATTACACCTCTTCAAGGATGTTATCACCATACAAAATTTGAGGATAAATTCCTTTCTTGTATTTAATTATCACAATCTTGGTTTTTATCAATATTAATTATAACCTCGTACTTTTTGTAAAATTGCTAGAGGACTTTTAGTGTTGTATATAAGTGATCCAATCAATTAAACACTCGTTGAAATAAAATTTATAAGAAATTAATTCACTTGCAACTATTGATCATTATATTGTGTATATATTATCATTATTTGCTTATGTAGTACAATTTAAAATATAGGGATATGCACACCATTCTTCTTACTTATAACTACCATAGTCCCTTTCACATGCTTCCCTATAAGTTTAATAAAAAAAGGTTGGTACATCTAACAATTGTGGGTTTTGGAATTGTTTTTATGAATTATAAACATTTTTATCTAAAACCACTACCCCACATTGATTAACAAACATATAGTGTTCGATATACCATAATCCTTATAAAGATAAAAGTTGTGAGACTTGCGAGACTAGCCTATGGCCGAGAAACTGCGACCTAGGGGCATTTAAGCTGTCAAAATACCTGGGGATCGCACCCAGCTTGGGCCATACCAACCATTATCATGAATGGATTTTTTGGTGTCTCCTCTTGATAGCGGTGGGTTTTGAACTTGGGTCACCATGCAGACCAAGGCCCATTGAAACCGATCTCTCTATTGAGATTTGACTTTTAAAA
Source organism: Picea engelmannii (assembly GCA_009831015.1). NCBI lineage: Eukaryota > Viridiplantae > Streptophyta > Pinopsida > Pinales > Pinaceae > Picea > Picea engelmannii. The sequence goes on along the minus strand of ML821720.1, from coordinate 89,738 downwards.
TATGAAGGACATGGGCGTGGGATTCGATCCACTTATGTGTGCATGGGTCACAATACAATTTTAATATAATATCTCTAGGTGGAACCACACATTCGACCACTACATCAAGGTGTCCCCATGGCTCCAAGTTAAGTGACTCTCATTGGAATTGAACCTTTCCCAATAGTGAAAAACTCTTCGCTTTCCATCATTGGATCCAACCCCTTTGGGAAAAATAAATTGAAGGACATCAGGATGGATTTGATCCACTTATGTGTGCACGAGTCACTATATCATTTTAATATCATATCTCTGGGTACAACAACACGTTTTACCACTACCTCAAGGTATCCCATGGCTCTAGGTTAAGGAAACCTATTGAACCTTGCCAATTGGTGAAAAACTCCTTGCTTTCCACCATTGGATCCAACCCCTTTGGGAATTCATTTGATATTTAAAAAAAAAAGAATTATTTTCATTCTTTTTACCATGATTTAATGCTTATAGAAACTTGAGTATTTCATATTAAATTATTTATTTATTTCAAAAGTTTTGCTTATTCAAAATCCTTTTAGGTGCTAGTTTGACATAGGTGCAACCTAAGGAATTCAATATTAAGAATGCAAAATTAAATAGTGAAAACATGAGGTAACATAATAGAACAAAAATAAATGAAACTAAATAATCATATACAATAATACAAGAACAAATCATGCAATTCTATTATTTTTCATCAATTGTCAAAGTAGTAAAAAATATAGATTACAAATTATGCACTTGTAATTTTCTACTTGGATCTGAACAACCTTTCTACTTAACTTTATCATTAATTTTGATCTAAAATGTATTAATTGATTAATGAGGTTGGTACTATCAATTGACTAACCTCTCCTATTATGAACCATCTTATTTCATTTTTTTAGTTGACTTAAGCTTACTTTGTCTCTTTGACTTCTTCTTTGATTGTTCACTTAATCGTCTTTGTATTGCAACTTTTCAACTTCCTTTAGTGTGCCTCTTCATCTTTTTGTTGCATTTTCTTCTTATTGATACAAAATATTTTAATGGGATAATGAGGTTGCTAGTATTGATTGACTAAACTATCTTATTCTTAACCATCCCATCTATTCTTCTTCGTTGACTTAAGCTTACTTTTCCTCTTTGTCTTCTTCTTTGATTGTAACTAACTTAGTCTTCTTTGTGTTGCGACTTTTGAACTTCCTTTAGAGTGCCACTTCATCTTTTTGATGCATTTTCTTCATATTGTGCTCATTCTTGTGTTTCTTCCTCTTGCATGCACTTGTTCTCTCTCTCTCTTCTCCATGATCCTTTTGGATCATTATATACATGCACCATCAACTCTAGTACTATTGGAATATGTAATGATGACTTGTGTGGTATTGTTGGAATGTATCAATTTGGAAGGTAATAATGTCTACTCTTATGTAAAAGAGTTATTCCACATTCATTTTGAAGTAATATACTCTTGTTACCATTCATTATATAAAGAGGTGAAATTACATTTATCCCACGTGTATTTTGGGATGCAATTCCTCCATACCTCTTGGTATATAATAGAGGTAAGAGAGACCCATGAGGTACATTGAAATGAAGGATCACTTAGTGATCATATACATTGGAATGATGTGAAGACGGAGTGTGATGTGTGGGAGCTTAAGTGTAATATTGGAGATTTCTGAAGAATAAAAAAGACAATACCTTCATGTGGATGTTTCCCCACATTGGGGTTTTACCTCGTATATATGGTGTACTCTTTTTCTCTTGTCTCTTTCTTATTATGATTAAATTTTGTTGTTGTATGGATAGGAGGATAGACTAGTAAGGTTCCTTTGTTTAATATTGTTGTATGTTTATTCATATTTCTCAATATTCTAACATGGTATCAGAGCATGTTACTGTACTCTACCTCCTTTAGTAATTTTTCGTTAATTTTATTTACATAGCAACATATTTATTTGGGCTCTCCTTGTTTTGTATTTCACTGTTAGATCTAGTAGGAATTAATGTTTATCTTTAGATCTAAGCATTTTTCTACAAGATTGAGATTTTTTCTCAAAACCCTAACCCTTGTTTTTCATATTTCTCACATTTATGTGTATTTGTTTTTAAAATATGACCTCATGATTGTCTCGGGAATAAAGAAATTAATGAGATCGAGTATTGGTTTGTTAAATTTGTCTTTTGTTTTCTCAAAATTGAATTATTTAATTAGCCTCGCTTAGCTTAGAAAAATTGTTTTTTTTAACCTAAATTTTTTTAGGCATTTTTTAGGTTTGGTAGTTTACCAAGCCTAATTTTTTTATCCAGGTGTATATCTATGGCCACCCACCTATTCCATTGGCTCAAAGAACAATTTCCATTTTGGTAGTTTTTTAATATTTTTTTGGGTCCCAAATTTTCAGGGCCGTTTTGAGGCCCTAAATGACATTTTTTGGGCTCGACAATGTCTAACATATAGTCGAAGGCAGATGCTCGTCTGAATGGAATATGTACTCCTATGTTATACATTTCCAACAGTTTATCGAACTCCCCAAACGAAGATCGTATGCAAAAGTTACACCCTTGGGAAGTTGTCGTATCAATTACCCCCATTGGGTCCCAAAAACCTTTTGGAGTTTCATCTCCCGGGGTTAGGGTTTTGGATGTTTAGGGTTTTCTCATTTATGTTGTATGTTAAAAATGCCCGTGGAGCCTCATTGTACTCATATTCTTGTGAATGAGCATAGTTGCCACATCTCTTCTTAGAGATAAGCTACCACCATTCGAGCAAGTTTGTTTCATTATGTATTTTTACAGTTTTAGTAGGTTATCTTTATTAATAGAAGTCAAGTTTTATTGTATCTATGTGTGTTTCTTTTCTATACATCTGTATTTCATTTCGTTCCATTTATAAATATGGATCAGTGGTATTAGAGCAGTTCGCTCTGTATTTGTTTCTATGTGCATGTCCCCAACAAGGTTAGGGTACAAGGAGTTGTTACTCGAAGTAGTTGATCCCTTGCAAGACCATCCCCATTGATCACAATGACCTCCCATGGTGGAAGAAAATAGAGACGATGGAGCAAGATATCCTTTTAAACCATTTCTCGAGGAAGCCCTCGTGCGACAAAGGAATGAGATGATGGATAACTTTGCACAGATCCTTCAACGATTTCCAATAGTCGACACATCTTCATCAAGTGACCACTTTGGAGGCATCACCCCCTTCAAGTTACAAGTAAATTTTGATACCCCCTTATTTGAAGGCCAAATAGATGCAGATGCTATAGATAAATGGTTGAATCTGCTAGAAGGGTATTTTTCAGTCCATAATTTTTCCAATAGAGAAAATATTACCTTTGTGCTCCTTAAGGCTTTCTCCCATGTCAAGGATTGGTGGGAGACTTACTGTGAGCAAAGGGCCATTGAGGAATCTGCAATATTTTTAGTTGCCCCCACTTGGGATTCTTTCAGGGATGCTATTAAGGAACAATACTACCATGTTGGAAGCTATGATGACCAGTATATGAAATGGACCACATTGCGACAAGAAAGGGACCAAATGGTACCAGAGTTCACAAATATATTCCATACTTTATGCACCAAGTTGGGTATCAAAGACTTCGAACGACATCTGGTGATCAAGTACTATGAATGTCTACATATATACATCCAAATAGAAATGGATTTTTTGGACATCTCATCACTAAGCACGACTTATTGATATGTTTTTAAAATCAAGAAAATATTTAAACAAAATAAGAAGGAGTTTGGATCTGCAAATCTCTCACAACAGAAGCAGGGAAAAGGTGGCCCCAATCCATAGAAAAAAGGATAGAGCAAGGATGTACCCCCTTAGGTCAACCAATCTAAGCCGCAAACAAAGAAGAGTAATGAGAAGACGAAGAAAGACATTGGGAAGTGGTGTGAATTCCATAAAATCCCCTATCATAACACTAATGAATGTTTCTTGAAGTAGTCATTGGTGGTCGAGTTGAAAGCCTCAGAGTTAGAGGCAGGTTGTGAATCTGAATCCAATCCAGACAAGGGGAAGTGGATCATTGATGCAGAACCCAGTGCCATTGTCACTACCACCAAGGTACAACCAAGTGAACTAGAAGAACTAGAGGAAGGTGGACGCATTTTTAACTCACAAATGTGGGTGAAGGGTGATCCATTGCATTGCATTGTCAATAGCCGAAGTAAAAATAACTTGATATCAACAGAGGTCGTCAAGCAGTTGAACCTATCGACAACACCACACCCACATCCCTACACCATAGGGTGGCTCCTCCAAGGAAGAGATCTTTGTGTCATCCAACAATGTCTTTTTCCCTATGACATCAAGCCCTTCAAGGATGAGGTATTGTGTGATATTTCTCCCCTTGAATTTTGTGATGTTCTTTTAGGCCAACGATACTTGTTGAAATGACATGTTGTATATGAGTCTAGACCTCGCAGTGTTATTATTACTTTGGGTAGACAAGTGTACATAATACCAAAGGTAGCTCCGCCTACTGCCATTTCTTGATCCCTTCTAAGCAATGTAGGAAGGTCATTTCCCAGACTGAGAAATTTTTCTTCTTCATGATTCACTCTCAAAGTGAACAACAAGTCACAACCACATCCATGGACTTTGCACAGGGCCCCTCCATGTAGTAGAAACATGTGGACAAGATCGCAGAAGAATACAAACGCATCTTCTCTTCACCCATTAGGGTATCACTGCACTTTCAGGTCAAGCATTCAATCGATCTAACCCCCGGTTCACTCCTACCCAATGGGCTAGTATATTGCCTCTTTATGATGGAAAATGAGGAAATGAAGTGACATATCTAAGAGGTACTTCAAAAGGGGAACATCTGACCCATATCCTCACCCCGCAGAATCCCAATTGTACTCATGCAGAAGAAATATGGGAGTTGGAAAATATGCATTGATTACAGGGCCCTAAACGAAATCACATTCAAGAATCGTTACCCAATTCCCCGAATTGACGACCTTCTTGACCAACTCAAGGGATCCAATTTTTTCAATAAGATTGACCTAAATTCTGGCTACCACCAGGTCCCAATAGAATATACTAATGTATGGAAGAGTGCTTTCAAGTCTAACGAAGGTCTTTTCGAATGGATAGTCATGCCCTTTGGTTTGAAAAATGCTCCAACAAATTTCATGATCTTGGTGGATGATATATTGTGGCCTTTCACCACTTCTTTTTTGGTGGTATATCTAGATGATATCATCATCTTCAACAAGAATTGGGTAGAACACTTACAACATATTTAACACGTCCTTCACACTTTGCGACAAAACAAGTTATATGCTAACTTGGAAAAAATTTCCTTCAGCATGAACAGGGTCCAATACCTAGGCTACATTGTTGATGAGCATGGTGTGCATTTGGATCTAGCCAAGATCTAAGTTATTCATGAATGGACAACCCCGACCACACTAATAGAGCTTCAAAGTTTCTTGGTACTTGCCAACTTCTATTGCAGGTTCGTGTTGGGATTCTCCCATATTGCATGGACCCTCAGCCAAGTGACCAAGGGTGGTGGCAAGGAAATTTTTGTGTGGGGGAAGTCACAAAAAAAAGCATTCAATGATCTGAAAATCATTTGTGCTCAGCTCCAATACTCTCGTTACCCGATCTGCAAAAACCTTTTGAGATTGATATTGATTCCTCAGACTATGTCGAGGGTGCAATTCTCACTCAGCATGATCATCCAGTGGCATATCATAGTGAAACACGATCAGATGTCGTCTGTAAGCACCCTACCTATGAAAAAGAAATGTATTCCATTGTACAAGTTTGTTGACAATGGAAGCACTATATTCTTGGAAAGGAAACAATCATCCACACTAATCACAATCCTCTTCATTTCATGCAGACACAAGGAAAATTATAGAATGACCTCCATCAAAAGTGGTCCACATACTTGCAGCAGTTCGATATCAACATCAAATATAATACAGAGAGCATCGATCATGTTGTTGACTTCCTCAATTGACCTCTAGTTGCAACCTTAACCACAGTGCTCTACTCCCGTGGCCATGAAGTATCTGAGTGGCCCCAAATCTACAAGAGAGACCCTCACTTCGTTACCACTTACTATATGTTGGGCATATGTATGACTGTCATTGAATTTCATATTCAGGATAGACTATTATGCCATCTATTCCTCCTCTGTGTTCATTCAAGAGAGATTGAGAAGATGATTTGGGAAGCTCACTACAATCGGATGGCAAGACATTTTCACATGGAAAAGACCGTGGATGTACTACATAAGAATTTCTATTGGCCGAAATTGCGCCAGGACATCAACAAGTATATCAGGTATTGCACTGCCTACGCCATTTCCAAACTAGCCACTAAGAAGCAAGGCATGTACACCCCTCTTCCTACTCTTGACATGCCATGGGAATCCATCTCAATGGACTACATGTCGGGCCTTCCTTCAACCCAGCAAGGAAATGATTGTTTTTTGTTGTGGTTGATCAGTTTTCTAAGATGGCCATCCTAATAGCCTGCAAGAAGAATATTACAACAAAGGCCACTACCAAGATCTTCTTCAAATGGGTCTAGGTACACTTCAGGATACCACAAACCATCATATCATATCGGGACAACATGTTCCTAAGAACATTTTGGTCCAGCCTCTGGTCACTGTTGGACACCAAGCTCACCAAATCCATCACCTTCCACCCCCAAACCGATGGCCAGACAAAGGTCGTCAACAGAATAATTGTGCATATCTTGCACATGTACAAATCCAAACATCTACGCACATGGGATGTGAGTCTCCCCTATGTTCAACACAACTACAAAAGATCCCATCATAGCTCGACCGACAACAGTCCCTTTTAGGAGGGGTTGATATTTCAACCATTGGGTCCCATTGATGTCGCACTACACAAGAAGAATCATCCCATACTCAACCTTAGGCCGAAAAATCCACCAAGTTTACTAAATGGATTCAACACATCCGAAAATAGGTCCATTATATTTTACAGAAAACCAATGCTAAGTACAAACAATGCCATGATCAAAACTGGGTTCCGCACAAGTTTTAGGTGGGAGACAATATTTGGTTGCATTTGCAGAAATAACAGCTTACAGGACCCCATCGAAATATTTTTCCACTTCACTATGGAACTTACACCATCACCAAGGTTGTGGGTGGAAATTCTTTTGAGCTAATTATTCCCCCCTTCATTGGCCTGCACCCAGTGTTCAATGTGGACCTCCTTTGACCATACTTCCCACCATTATTGGAAACATCGAAGATCACAAAGCAATTGACATTGACAGAGCTCAAGCATGACTGGATGTAAAAGGAATCCATTGATCATATTAGTGACACTCATATTAAGGGCAATCGCCAACAAAGGATCATGTTTTATCGATTTGTCAGAGCAGGGTAGCTCCTGTACCAAGGAAAGTGGCTCACTCGGGGCCATGTTCAACAGAAGTTTCCCCATCTGATGGGGGAAATCAACAGAATGGAGACCATTGATTCCTAATGGGATAGGATTGATCTAGGTGGATATCGGTGGCCACCCACCTATTCCACTAGCTCAAAGAACAATTTCCATTTTGGCATTTTTTTACATTTTTTCGGGTCCCAAACTTTAAGGTCCGTTTTGAGGCCCTAAACGACATTTTTTGGGCTCAACAGTGCCTTCCATGAAGCCAAAGGAAAATGATAGGCCAGATGGAATATGTACTCCTCAGTTATACCTTTCCAATGGTGTATCGAGCGCCCAAAACATAGATCGTATGCAAAAGTTACGCCCTCGGGAAGTTAACGTATCAACTACCCCCATTGGGCCCAAAACCCTTTTGGAGTTTCATCTCCTGGGGTTAGGGATTTGAATGTTTAGGGTTTTCTCATTTATGTTTATTCTTTTCATTAGCTTCTTGTATTTTTTAGGGTTTAGTTTCTTAGTTTTTTCATCATGTTTGTAGAGATTGTCTCTTGTTCTTGATTTTTTCTTGTCACTAACCTACATGTGTGGAAGATATTTTTTGACATTTTTAGGAGCATGCATCTCTAGTATTTTATCATGGTGACAGCAATAAACCATCCAATGCTTAAGGCTTATTTTCTTAATGGCTATATTTTTCAAGTGATATCTTTTTTTTTATTTTGATCGTATTTATATGTTGTTGTTGACCCTTGTTCTGTAAAAGCAATTTCATTTTTTTTATGGCCTTATCATGATCATCATATGATTTAATCTTGGAATTTATTGTGTGCATATCATCTCTCTATTTTCTTAACTTTCTCCACAATGGGTTTTTGTGAAGAGTTGTGGGATAGCTTGGTTTTGTAGATTGTTCCTATCTTTAGTTTCTAAGCATATTGACATTTTCATTCAACATTGATTCTTGACAGTTGCAAGTGTCTTGTTCTTACAATTTATTGAGGATTTGATTGCAATTGTAATGGATTCCTACATTGTTCCTCTCTCCATCTTATCCTTGAAAACAACAAATTTTTAAACTATTTTCCACTTTATCTAGGATGTTTGAAGTTGTAATCAAGGGGAATGTAATGTAATGTAATGAAATTCCATTTCATATCACCATATTCCAGTAATAATTTAATGTAATGAAGTGCCATATTCTACTATAAATTCATGATGATTATATGTGGGGCTCATTTTTCAATGGATATACCATTGGGGTCTTATATTTACAATGTAATCTTTAATAGAGTTCTTTAGTTGTGAAGACTATCTGCTGGAAACATTTCGATGTATAGATATGGGGTTCTTGTATTCCTAATATGGTTTACTGCGGTATTATTGCACCTGTCAGCTTGGTTGAGATGATTTTTTGCTTGCCACATGTTCTATTGCATTGGCCATCTAAGGTTTATGTACACTATTGCAGTGTTATGCAAGAGTTATTTCAACTATCATTTGTGTTATGGTTGTGATGAGTGTCTTCTAGCCACATGTTTTGTTGTATTGGCCATTTGAGGTTTTTGTACATTGTTGTGGTGTTTTGATATAGTTCTTTCAACTATTAGTTGAGTTATGGTTGTGATGATTATCTACTAACCACTTGTTTTGTTGTATTTGACATTAGAGGTTTTTGTACACTATTGTGGTGTTCTACAAGATTTCATCGTACAACCTTGGTTTGGGTGCAATTTCATGATTCAATGAGAAGCAATTGTTATCTTCATCAGATTCATGAGGCAACATGTGTTATTTTTTGTTGATGATTGCAACTATGTGAGACATTCTCCATATTACAAACCTGTGAGATGTGGATCATTGCAGCTATGTGAGACTTTCTCCATCTTACAAACCTGAGAGAAATCCCCTAGGAAGGGTACGTGGTTCCTATCTGAGAAAGAGATGGAACGTAGAGATGATCTCCTCCATTCAGAGATTTGAGAAGAAATCAAGATGATTATCCTGTGGGAAAGGCGATCTGCCGAGTTGGATGTTTATGTGCCTAAGCACAAGGTGAACGTGTGAAATCCCAAAGTGTTGGCTGCATAGTCATGAGAACATAAATGAAGATGATGTAATAGCCTCCTCTGAGCAGAAGAGTTGGAGAGAAACTCTAGATGACTCTCCTGTGTAATGCAGTGGGAAAGAAGATATGTTGAGTGGACGTGCCTGTGGACAAGCACAAGTGAACATGTGAAGAAGTGGTTCTTCTGTGTAATGCAGTGAGCTAGAGATATGGACATCCCTATGGATGTGCCCCTAGTGGATGAGCACTAGTGGGTGTATCATATCCATTTCTATATTGTTCAAGAGTCAGACCTGCCTGTAACCCTAATTGTAATGTAAAGGGTACAGGTTGGCCCCACCTTAATGTGACTAGTAATTAATGTAAAATATAATTAATCTGGTTAATATTGATTATATTATGATCTAGTGAGGTCAGCCCTGTTGTGCCAATAGACACTTACGTTGACAGGTTCGTTTTAGTATAAGTAAAGATAAATTCCCCATTGAGGAATCATATCTTTCAAGTGAGTTTGGAAATTTTAGCAAGTACACCTTCCTGGGAAAAGTGCGCACCTCTCTTGGGCGCTAGTTTTCTAGGGTTTGAGCACCCTCTTGTGTGCTAGGTTTTATCTTGGTGGTGAAGGTATTTATCTTGAAGAATATAACAAAGGATTTGGTTGGGTTTTTATCCCTTGTTGAGAAGGGTTCCCAGGATACTTCTTGTGTTCTTGTGCATGATGCTTCTTCTTGTGATCTTGTTTGCTGCAACATTTATGGTTATGGTTAAATGCTAAAAACGAAATGATCTTCATGCTTAACCATTGACTATTAAAAATCAACATTATTCACATATTATGGGAAATTATGGAAGTTGTCATTAAGGGGAGATGTTAATGTAATATCATCATCCTATGTAAGGTATTGTCTTTTTCATTCTTGCAGGGAATGTTGGAAGGTATTGTAATGCCATATTCGTCCATAAGTGTTGTTTCTCCGTATTCATCATTAAGGGGGAGTGTTGGAGTATGTAATGATGACTTGTGTGGTATTGTTGCACTGTATTAATTCGGAAGGTAATATTTTCTACTCTTATGTAAAAGAGTTATCCCACATGCATCATGAAGTAATATACTCTTGTTACCATTCATTATATAAAGTGGTGAAATTACATTTATCCCACATGTATTTTGGGATGTAATTCCTCCATACCTCTTGGTATATAATAGAGGTAAGAGAGACCCATGAGGTACATTGAAATGAAGGATCACATACTGATCATATACATTGGAATTATGTGAATATGGATTTTGATGTGTGGAAGCTCAAGTGTAATATTGGATATTTCTAAAGAATAAAGAAGTCAATACCTTCCCATGGATGTTTCCCCACATTGGGGTTTTACCACGTATATTTGGTGTACTCTTTTTTTATTATCTCTTTCTTATTATGATTAATTTTTTATATATATGGATATGAGGGTAGAGTTATTTGGTTATGAATATTGTCTACAAAATTGTCTGATTTCAACATGTTTTGTTGTATTGGCCATCTGAGGTTTTTGTACACTATTTTTGTGTTTTGTAAGATTTATTTCAGCTATTAGTTGAGTTATGGTTGTGACAACTATCATATAGCCACATGTTTTGTTGTATTGACCATTTCAGGTTTTTTTGCATTGTTGTAGTGTTTTTGCAAAAGTTCATCGTACAACTTGGTTCATGCACAATTTTATGACTCAATGAGAAACGATTGTTATCTTCATCAAATCCATGATGTGAAGTGTGTTATTATTCGAATCTTATGGAAAATTATTTAAGTTTTCATGAAGGGGGGATGCTATTGTAATTCCATCTTCGTCCATAAGTGTTCCTTCTCTACCTAGTCATCATTAAGGGAGAGTGTTGGAATATGTAATGATGACTTGTGTGGTATTGTTGGAATGTATTAATTTGGAAGGTAATAATGTCTACTCTTATGTAAAAGATTTATCCCACATGAATCATGAAGTAATGTACTCTTGTTTCCATTCAGTATATAAAGAGGTGAAAATACATTTATCCCACATGTATTTTGGGATGTAATTCCTTCATACCTCATGGTATATAATAGAGGTAAGGGAGACCCATGAGGTACATTGTAATGAAGGATCACATAGTGATCATATACATTGGAATAATGTGAATATGGAGTGTAATGTGTGGGAGCTCAAGTGTAAGATTGGATATTTTTGAAGAATAAACAAGACAATAACAACCCGTGGATGTTTCCCCATTTTGGGGTTTTACCATGTATATCGGGTGTACTCATTTTCTCTTGCCTCTCTCTTATTATGATTAATGTTGTTGTTATATGGATAGGAAGATAGAATAATAAGGTTCTTCTGTTTAATAGTGTTTCATGCTTATTCATATGTCTTAATATTCTAACAAGTACACACTTCTTTCATGCTTAACTTGTGCACTACATTTACATTTTTTTTGCAATTTTCTATGTTGCACTTTCTTTCACTTGTTTCAAGTTAGAAACTTTTAGGATGATCATGCATCAAATTATCCTTGCAAGAAAACAAACATGCATCTTTGCATGAATTCTACATCATTTGTCAGACTATCGCCCTTGCAAAGTTTTTGGTATTCTACTTTAAAAGTGTATGTACCATCTTCATCCAAGCTATTCTTCCATTTTATTAATTATTTCTTATACTTAGTATTGTTATGTATCTTGGTCACCTTTTCATATAGAACTTGTTTGATTTCTTTTGAATTCTTCCCTGGCATCTATTTTCTCCAATTTAGAACTACACTTTCCTCTTCTATTTCCTTCTCCTCCTTTATGATGTTGTCTCCTTCATTGTACTTGTATCAGTTTACAACAATATCAAATCTGGGTGATGTATCAAATTTTGATAGCAACTTGAATTTAAATGTGTTATGGCCAAATTTTGTTTTCATATTGTAGGATCTAATATTATTCACATTCGACTTATCATATGTATCTATGGGATAATGCTTCCTCGTTAAATACATCACAACTAAATCTTCAATTGCAAATTATTTTTCTCTCTCGTGCATTGTTGCACACCCATACTCATAACTTTTCTTCATTAGTCTTTATTGGAATTGCACATACATGACATGTTCCATTGGTTAGTCAAATACCTATGCATCATTGCTTTAGTTCTCATTTATAACAAATCAATGAGGGTTACAACTCCTTTTGAATTAATATCGTACAAAAATTTGAATGGTGAATATCTTAGGGTATAATGAGTACATTGGTTTCAATGTATCTTGAATTGACATGATGACATCCACCCTCATTCTAATACTAACTATTTTCTCCCAACTTACAATGGTATCCCTATGAGTACAATAGTTTCAATGTATCTTGATTTTCTCCCAAGAGTGGTATCCCTATTTGTCATTTATTTTCTAGTACTCTCGATTTTTCAATTGAGTGCAAAGTTGGTATATTGGAAATAAAATTATGGACACCGAAAATAAATCACTAGAGGTATGTATTCAAGTGGATTGGTGCCTTAAAGCAAGGCTTTGGAGTCTAATAAATTAGATTTGGGATTTGTAAGGGAGATGGAGAAATTCAATGGGGCACTGTGATTTTAGTGGATCCCAAAGGATAACACTTCCTAGCTTAATATAATTCTAAGACAAATATAAAGGAATTAAAAAAAATGGCATTCATCAATAATTAAAGACAAAATAAATTAAGTGAATCAAATAACCAATAGCTACATTGAACAAAGTTTGAAAGATTCAACCATTAAAACTCACAAATAAATATCTAGGGATTGTCAGTGCAATCACTTCTTCAATTTCTTCCTTCAATTACAAACTATGGATATACAATCCACAAGTGGAATTCTACCAAGAGGAACTCTTTAACCTATAATTACATTCTAAAAATGCTAAGTCCAAGGTGCAAAAATAAAGAGGAGATATGGGAGACACTTGTAGAATACAAGTCTTCAAACTAGAGCCACCATACAAATGAACCAATACCAAAATATCAAACTTTGTATCAATGGAGAAACTATGCATAAATAATCAAATTTGGAGATCCTTATTAGTTTTTGAAGATTGTTTCCTAAATTAAATGGGCAACCAACCAGCTCTTTAAATTTCAGTGCATGTGATTAAATTCTACCCATGCTTAATTGAGTATCTCCATGCCTATGCATTCCCCCTTACAAGGAAATTAGTATTTCATGAGCATATATGATCTAAAACAAGCATTGAGGTAATTCATTTCTAACCACCTCTACATTCTTTATTTAAGGAGGGAAAATGGGCATAATTAACTTCTTTGTTTGAAGTCATGGTGATAATTTACTGGTATGCCAATATTTACTTGGACTCTTGAATTTGTTTTTTGGATCAAGGACGTTCACAACTCTACAAAAATTCTTTTTTTTCCTTAGACCCACTTATATCACTCCTGAGTTCCCTCAAATTCTCTAGAAGATGAGATGATTTCCCCCCATGATGACCAATTGAATATTAGTCATCAGGAGGACCCTTCTTTATGAAAACTCTATAGCTCATAGCCTCACAATGAAATATATGCTTGCATGGCAGTGAGGAGAACCTGATTTTACCTTCGAGCATTCCCATAATCAAGAGTGGGGATATTGACCTTTAGAATGATAGAGATTATGATTTTTCTATGTAAAACATACACTTATAAACTCTTTGTTAGTTTTCTCTTTGTTTCCACCTATAAACTAGTCCTAGTCACCATCCCATCACCTACTCGGCGTGGCACTCAACCATCAATCACCATCTATCTTACCAACATGTCATTGGTTACCATTTGTCCTACCACATTATCATATGGTTTCCACCTATCACTCAACCATAGATTACCACATGTTTGATAAAGTGAGAATGTTTAGATTTTTTAATCTAGGGTGAATGTAGGAGTATACAGGAATGTGGAGCTGATGCAAATGCATGGAGTGAGAAGATGGAATACCCTCACTCTCTACCTATAGGAAAATGAACTAAGGATTGTGGGTACCATGGTAGAACATAATGGAATATGGAGAATGGAGGGTAGAGGTAAGGTGGGGTGGAGGAAACATATGGAATAAGAAGGTTGGTTACCTCCTCCTTTCACCACAATAAAAGAAACGTTAACCATAGGGAGGGGTGGGAAAGGGAAAGCATAATAAGAGGAAGGGACCTTGCATCTTGCATCGGGAGGATAAGGATACCAAAATTTTAAAGGTTTTTGGGGATGGAAAATGGGTGTAACATACTTTCCTTGAGGTTGTCATTGGGTGCCCCTACATGGTCACATCGACGGTTTAGGCACATGTAACAAGTTGCAACAGGCAGGTTGCACAAGCATACAATGACCTTGTGTCCAGGCATAAGTGAGGCACACTAGTTTAGAATCAGACTTAGTTAGATTTGCACAATAGGATAAAGAAGTTAAGTGTGTATGTGTGTGAACCTATTATATAAGTTGCACGGAGAGACTTGGGCAAAGGACTTAATAGTTCCTTGTTTCATCAATTTTTTTATTGTCAGATTAGTGTGGAGAAACTAGTTGGTTAAGTGTACCTTGGGAATCACTCAAGTTTTGGTTACAATTTCCTTATTGTTGAGTGGGAAACACTTGGGATACAAGTCCACTTTTCCTTAGATTGGTGGTAAGACACCTTGGTGAGGAGAAAATAGTTGTACACTAGTGTTGGATTAAGTGGACGTTTTCGGATGCATTAGGAGATATTTTGGAGTGGTTTTGTAATTTGGAGGATTTTGAGGAAGAGACAGTCCTAAGGAAGTGGAATTCTTGTATTCCATGGAGGTGGTTGAAATAGTTAGGCATCTTGGGTTGGAAAGTTTCAAGTATTTGTCCACTTAATGTTGGAAGGTGGTGCAAGGCACCTCATTTCGTGGGTAAACCCATTTTTTGGGGAAATGGTTAGGAACCCTCCAAGTATAAAAGAGGACACATGAAAGAGAAAAAGATAATCCAAGATAGAGCTAAGTCCATGGGTAAATCAATTCTATGTTGAAGAGGTTGTGGTTCAAGAAATTGAAATGACTTGGACAATGGAAACTTAGTTTGTTGAAGAATAATACATACAAGAGGTAGGCTTGTAGATGCTTCAGTGGTTAGTTGGGAAAGTAATGTGACACCAAGGAAGTTTGGGAATTAACTTATTTGAACTTCTGTAAAAGGGCCACAGAAAATGACCAAGCGCCCTTTTTGCACTTGTTGTAAAATTATTCAATAATAGACTTAAGGAACCTGATTTGGGTGTGTCCATGTCTTGTGTTGTGTTGTGATTATTTGTACTTGGGATGTTAACTTAATTCTTTCTAATAAAATGACTAAGTATTAAGTCTATTTATTAGAATAACTAGGTTGATCAGAACTTGGTTCTAGATCTAACACGTGTAACTTATAGTGTAGTTATGGAAAGACTTTAAGTGAACATACGTAGGTTGGTTATAATTAGTTGTAAGTTGGCCAAGCCTCTATGACCAAATAATTCTAGTGTTTCATGATCTCTAGGGGTGTTAAAAAAAAATTGAGATCAAGTTAGGTGGAAAACTCTACGTTTGTGACAATTGGTATGAGAGTTGAATCATTACTCTTCACACATTTTATGAACGAAAACTTGGTTTCAGAGCAAGTTCGGGAACTCTTCACCATGTATTGGTGAGATATAAAGTTTTAAAACAAGTTTGGTAGTGGCTGTGAAGAGTGTCTTGAAAATGGCGGACTAAAGAATATTTGTGCCTTAGTGCAGTAGGCATCTTGGAAGGATTGTTGCACATGGAATTAAGAAATTCCTTTGTTTTTTAGGTGCATAGGGTAGTGTTGAATATTGAGGCAATAGTCACTTGGACAATTTTATGAAGTTTATGAAAGTTTTAGATGTCGAAATGACCTCACACCATGAGGACAATGATATTCGTTAACCCACCAATGTTGTGAAGACAAAGGCAAGAATTGTTGCATTGGAAGGCACAATGGAGCAATTGCTAGTGTCTTTTGATGAATAGTGAATTTGAATGGAGTCCTTGGATCAATGGCTGACACACATTTTTCAATCATGCTATGAGGCAATGGTGTTGATTTTGGGCACAAAATCATTGTCCAAAGACATTGAAGATAGGTTGACAATGGTGGAATAACTTGAGAGGTATGTAGCAGTGCAAGTGAAAGGCCATAGTGACACCATCATCCGAATAAAATGAGTTGTTTCCCATGGAAATAGTTTGATGGCTCCTATGAGGATTAAGATAAAGGAGCATTACCATATGATGGCATGCATGATGCTAAGTTACTTGGTAACTTTTTTTGGGATGTTGAGTAGTACCTTGAGTAGATGAAAACAAAATTAGATGAGACAAAGGTGAATGCAGAAAACAATGTTCTTGAATAGTACCATGAAGGGTGGAGGACCATATAAGATGAGTTGGTAGCATATCACATCATTGTGAAGACAAAAAACTGGGTAGAGATGAAACAAGAATTCGGGCTCAGTTTGGGTGTATGAATCAAACTTGGATCACATGAAATGAGTTGATGAGTCTAAGGAATACAATAAATATTCATGAATACATCAAGGTGTTTTCATGCCTCATGTTGGAGATAAAATATATCACCAATGAAGATTAGTTGTTTCATTTTATGAAGATTTTACAACCCTAGGCATAGAGTGAGATGTGAAACCAAAATGTGTAGATCATTTCCATGGACTTCACAACAACAACAAAAACTGGTCGACTTCAATACTAAGACAATACGAAGTGAATAGGTAGATGAGGGAATTTCAATAGAGAAGAAGTACAAAAAGAACAAGAATAAAGGAAAAGGGAAGATAAGGTCATATTTGAAGTCTATATAGGACAAGGCTAGGCAATGAGATGCAACTAAGAACAAAAATGGATGTAAATACATTGCTTGTTGGATTTGTGATAAATATCACTATGCTAGGAGTTGTCCATTGAAGCAATTGTATAAGTTGAATGTTGTGGAGAATCAAATGAATACAAAATTAAGTGGGTGTATTGCAAGCCTTGAGTATTGTAGCAGAAGATAAGCTTACAAAAAGTTAGGAGGAAGATTGCACAAGAATTACCTATGTTTAGATAGTCCTTACAATGGTGCCATGCATAACTTCATGAAGGATGAGGTTTCCATGAATCTTGGGTTGAAACTTGAGTTTACTTACTATTCCTTCAAAAAGATAATTTGAAAAGTGGAAAGGGTGGTTGGAATGGATAACAAAGTGACCTTAAAGCTTGGTGAATATAGTAGAGTTGTTAACTTCACAATAGTGCCCATGGTCGAATTTTATATGGTTACAAGGAAATATTTTTTCAGGACAGTGCAAGAAGCATTGGTGCCTCACTTGAAAAAATTGGTCATATTTTCAAGCCATAATTAGTTTGAAATTACAATGGTAAGCATGCAACTTTGAACAATCACTAGGATGACTTCCTTGAGCATAATTGTAGCAACTAGTTAAGGAGTTGAATTACCTTGCAATGGAGAACTTGGAAAAGTTGAATGTGGATAAAGACCATTATAAGGAACTTCAACATGAAGTTTGGTTCAACCTTTGGTGGATTGTGGTGTATAGATGGATTTGGAACATAATTTTGCTAGGTTGATAGCAATAGTAAATTCAATAGTGACAGTAGTGGATAGAATCATGGGCATTTTCTTGGAAAATAAATTCCTTCAAATTCTAAGTGGATAGGTGAAGTTAGTGGAAGATTCTGACAAGGAAATGGACGTGTTCAATATTCATGGTTTAGAATTGATAGTAGAATAAATAAATGAGGCATAGGCTAGAGGCTAGCAAACCTTGGTATGTATTTTCCAAGGAATATGTTGAGCACTCCTTGGGTGTGATTGGGAAAGAAAGGTGGAAAGATGATTTGGAGATTGAAAGGTTATTAGTTGAAGGTGATGATAAAATTGGTTCAAACATGCCTCTCTTGACGTATTTTAGTAGGAAGCATGGTGATCTTTCATATTCATGTGATTGAGTGGATTCTAGGCAACTTGGTGGTGATGCTCAGTTTGGAATGTTTGGAGGTAGTTTCCTTGGAAACCACATGACTTCCTCTTTTAATTTATATAATTCCACAAGGTATCTCACTTCTTAGGGGTAGGTAGTGGAGCCTAAGGCACTAGTGAAACAATGATAAGTTTGATAGAGTTTTGAAGATGTCATTCAAAAATCATCTTTCTGCAATCGAAAAATAGAGGTAGGTGTGAGTGTGGTATAATTTCACAGGAAGATGTTCATGGTAGGTTGGAGTCTTTGGTGATTTGTGGTGGTGACTTGGTGGTAGGTAGATAAAGTGAAAAAAACAGTGCACGGTGGAATCTAGGTAGTGACACTTGTGTTTAGTAACATGGGGAGTTGCACTTTCATGAAGTAGGAATAATGTTGAATTAGATACTTAGTTGTATAAGACATGAAACCCAGGAGTGCATTAAATCATGGAAGTTTGAATTGAAGGAATATTGAAATAGTGGTTCTTATAATGGCATTGTGAATTAGTCAAATAAGTGGTTAATAGTGAAGGATGTGTAAGTATGAATAACATGTTTTGGAGAACAAAATAAGTTATTGAAGGAATTGTTATGGATGAAAACACTTTTAAGTTGGGGAGGATGTAACATCCGTACCTTGAGGTAGGTATTTGGCACCCCTACATGGTTGCATTGACATATCGCGTTCACGTGAAAAGTTTCATAAGAATAAGGCAACCTTGCTAAGCATAAGTGAGGGGTACCAATTCATAAGAAAATTCAGTAGAGTTGCACGACACGAGAAATAGGTTAAGTATGGAGTCATGAGACCCTCTTATAGAAATTTCACAAAAAAGATTGGACAAATGACTTAGTAGTTACTTGGTTTACCAACCATTTGAGTGGCATGTAAGTGTGGAGGAAGGAGTTGGCCAAGTGTTCCTTCCACATGGATCAAGGTTCAACTAAAACTACCTTACTATTGATTGGGAAACACTTATATTGTGGATCCACTTTGCCTTATATTGATGCTAAGACATCCGAGTGAGGGGGAAAAGGTTGCACACTAGTATTGGATTAAGTCATGGATATTGTCGAATTCCTTAGGAGTCAATTTGGAGTGGTTCAGCTAGTTGGATCATTTTTATGAATACAAGGTCCTAAGGAAGCAATCATTCCTTATTCCATGGAAGTGGTTGCAACCTCCATGCATCTTGGGTTGGACAATTGCAAGTTTGGGTCCACTTAACATTAGAGGTGGTTCAAGGCATCCCATTTTAGGGTAAACCTCAAGTTTGAGGAAATGGTAAGGCCCCCTCCAAGTATAAAAGAGCACAAAAGAAGAAGGAAAATATAATCCAAGAAAGAGCTAAGTGCAAGGGTAAAAATGTTTTGTGTTAAAGAGGTTATGGTTCAGGAAAGTGGAAAGACTTGGGTAGTCTAGTTTGTTGGCTCACATGTGCTTTATGGATTAGTTGGGAAAGTAAGGTGAAACTAAGGTAGTTTGGGCCTTATCTTATTTGAACTTTTTAAAAAGAGACACAAGCAATGAGTGGGCTCCCATTTGGCATTTATTGTAACAATATTCAATAATAAAGACTTAAGGCACCTAACTTGGGTCTTTCCAATTCTTGTGTTGTGATGTGATTATTTGTTCTTGGGATGTTAACTTGATGCTTTATAATAAAATTAATAAGTATTAATATGCATAGACAGGATGCATTAATATCATGGTTGGACATGGGTCTAGTTGTTAAAATAATTAGGTTGAGAAGAAATTGGTTTCATATCTAATACATATAACTTAGAACATAGTTATGGGTGGAATCTAAGTGAAAAGAATTAGTTTGGTTGCAAGTATTTGCAGATTGTCCAAGCCCCTATGACCAAATCAAGCTAGTGCCACATGATCACTATGGGTGCCAAAAACAAATTAGGCACAAGTTAGGTGGAAACCCCTAGGGTTGTGACAATCGACTCCTTGTTACTATGACTTAATCCCAAAATTTAGGGGTGTAGAATGGGCTCTCTACCACCCTAACTTAAGCTTATAAAAATGAATCTAATTCATAAACAAGAGGGTAGAGGATGGGATATTTTCTACCTCAACTCAAGCCTATAAAAATGATCAAGTCATAAAGAGAAGGACAAAGGATTGGATCTTCGCTACCTCATAACATTTTCCGTCGTCAAAATTTTATTGAAGACTTAAAAAAAGGGAAAAGGGATTAGGAAAAAGAAAGGGGAAAAGGGGAAAAGTCATAAAGGCTACATTAATGGGCATAGTGGCTACCCCTTGTATAATGGTGGTCAAATACCAGTTAACATGGTGCCACCAAAATGACACCATATGTAACCATATATGGAAAAAAACCCTTGTCAATGGCTTCCTATTTACCAAGCACCTCCAAGGTTCATGTGATGGATCACATGCTTCATACTAGAGAATCCATTATCCACACACTTAAGGACAATTTGTTTCTAGCTCAAAATAGAATGAATCAACAAACTATCTAGCATTGCTTGGAGCATTCTTTTGTAGAAGGGGACCAAGTGTTTCTCCACTGTCAACCCTATAAATAGACATACAATGTTCTATGGACCCTATAACAACATCCAACACATTGGACAAGTTCCCTACAAACTGAATTTTCCAATCCACTCCATGATTCATCCAATATTTCATGTGTCTTGTCTAAAAAAGGTAGTGGGGTAGAACTGTGAAGTGCAAACTAACATACCAAAACTTGATGAAGAAGGGTCCATTTGTCTTTAGTCGGAAGCAATATTGGCTACCAAAGAGTATCAATTTCACTAGTACACGGTCTTATAAGTATTTATCTAGTGGAAATATATGCAGCTAGAAAATACCACATGGGAACCAACAATGATTCTATAACAATTTTGACACCTTCAACCTTGAGGAAAACACTTCTTTTGAAGGGAGAGAGCATGTTAGGGTCCTAACCTAACCTCCCTACTTTAGGGTACATAGGAGTTGGTTAATTAATGTATGTATCCATGTTCTTTGAATAAGGCTCATTAGATAGTTAGTGGATAGTTATTTAATGTAAAATGAACCTCTTTATCGAATAAGGCCCACTAGGTAATTTGTACTCATTAATCATGGACCACAAGTAGTTAAGGTTTTGCTATTGTGAATCTATGTATAGAGCTAGGTGAAAGGAAGCAAAGGTGAAAAATACACTTCCTACACTAATCAATGAGAGGAGAATGTATAGAAATTAGATAAACACAGTTTCAGTAATAAACAACAAAGAAACATATGACCATTAGATAATGATTTCCTGGGGAAAACCCTTCCAAAAGAATAACCTTACACTCTAAAGAACAATTCAGTTATTAATGATAATGATTTCCTAGGGAAAACCCTTCCAAAAGAATCACCTCACACTCTAAAGAACACTTCATTTGTTATTCAACAACTAAATGGTTACAATACACTATAGATTCTTTATTCTCTCAACAACGTTTTTTAGTAGTAGCATAAGGATTCTAGAGAAATTTTGGCAACATAAAAATAACTTAAAATTCACACATTGTTTCCCTCCAAACCTTGGCACTCAATAAATAGGTATAATAAAACCATAAACCATTTATGGTTTCCAAATTCTACAAGTTACAAACCACCAATAACTAGCATACCCACAAAGTGGGGAAAGGGAACACCAAAAAAAAACCTAGTAACATATATATATATATATATATATATATATATATATATATATATATATATATATTATATTGAAATATTTTATTTATGGTTTAAGAGAAAAATAAAACATAAACAATGTTAAAAAACACATCACTCACATCATTTTTATTGGGTAAAGAGATGATATACATCCCAATATATTAAATAGATAAGTTGGATCAATTACACTTTTAACAATTCAACGAAGAAAGTTCAGGCGCAATGAATTGTCTCAAAAGATATTTAAAGTTAATACGATATTTATATGGTTAATATGGTTTCAATATTAAATCAATCCTAAAATCTAAAAATGATTAACAATTTCTTAGAGTATTATCATATAAGGTAGTTGCATTCCATCTAGGTAGGTGCATTTCAGATTGGATACAAATTTGATAGCATGGGAAAGTGTTGAGATCATGACATGTTACAAGTGGTTGAGTTTTTCCATTTGGTTGAACACATCCTTGTTGTGGCCAGTTAGTTGTACGCCCATTCAATTGCACTTCCTAATTTATATCCTAGTAAGTTGTGCTCTTCGAAATGTTGTTGATCCAACAAACAACGAGGACAAAGATTGCAACACCAGCAAATTAGGTAGGACAAAGATTGCAACATCAACAAATTAGGCGCATTTGTTCTATTTTTTTTATTTCTGTTAGTTTAAAATTGATCTGAAAAATAATTCCCCAACTCTTCTTTTCAATACCAAGTTGAAAAATATCATGGAGTTTGCTCATTATTCTTTCCTTGAATGCAAATGGCTTGGAGGATTCACAAATGACCTTGAGTATAAAGCCTTGGTTCCTCCTTTATAAAAAACATCGTTAATTTTGGAAGTTTCAAAGACTCAAAATTATATTTATGACAATGCATGAGGCTAAGTTAATTTGTTGTTGGCGATGTTCCAACCTCCACTACATCATCATCAGGCATTCACAAAATGATGCCTCTAACAGTGGTAGAGTAAACTTTAACCCATGCTCCTCACACCTCACCCTATAATCTTTGTTACTATTGTTTTTAATTGTTATTGAGCCGATGAATATCAAAGGTACCCACTTTCTCATAGTGATCCTAGGCACTCTTGAAGTCCAAGAAAATTTAACAAAGACTCCAATTCATGAACAAAAGAACCAATAGTTCCTTCAAGCTCCTCACATAACTTAGCCAAGGGAACAATTTTTCGGATTGCTTAGATTTCCATTAGCAATACACAATGCTCTCTTGAAGTTTTCATCTATCAAGTGTATTTCTACCAATCATAGTTGATGTGCCATTTGTACCTGTGAGGTCTAAGGCACATACAATGCTAATATGTTTTTTAGTATCTCGTCTTAGATTGTTGCAACATCTCACACTCATGAAGTTGTATTAAATTTTTTTGAGTTTGATATGGGAGAATAATAGAGAACATATGAGATAACAAATCGATCAAACACCAAAGTTTCTAGATTAATCAACACATTCAAGCAAGGAAATATTTTCATCAGCTTCCTTGCGGACTTCATAAATTTTAAGGGGGATGCTTCCAGAGTATGTAATGATCATGTTTTGGGAGTTCCAACTAAAGCCTTAATATATTTTGAAGGGAAGACAAGGAAGGGCAAGGATGCTTATAACAATAGAGAAATCCATGGCACACATCCAAAAACTTTGTAACCACTTGTTCAACTCAAACCCTACAATACAACATGATACTCGCCAAGTGTTTGAAAAAAAGTGTAAGCCAAATAAAAATGATAAAAAAAGAACTCACCATGCATATGGACTAAATTTCCACGTTGAAATGATGAAATCACTCAGACAGAATGATTAAGCAGAAAAAAAACACCACGCCGACTATTTTGGTGGAATTCTTGTGCTAAAAATAGTTATTCCTCCTACAAAGTCAATGCAACGAATATGGGCATGGATTAAAAAAACATTGTACCCTGATAGTTTGCTAGGGCAGATTATGGACATCCTGTGTTTGGTTCTCCTCGACGACAAACAAGATCATACTCGCAGGTATTGTATGTCCCAATCAAGTTGTCAACAATTTCTACATGCCTGCACCCATGCAGAAAGGGTCAAGGTCGGAATACTTCCTTCAATTAATTGATGTAAAATCGAATGGGAGGGATTGAGGATATTTTACCTTACCAGAAAATGTATAAGAACACAAGATTTTATGTTATAATATAAACCCTCTTGTTGGTCTACCCATATGAAGAACTAAAGAGTCATTCTGGGGTCAATGGAGGTCTGAGTTTTCACTAGAATCTAATTTATATGATGGAGTTTCAATCTGGGTAATATTTCATGGTTTTCATTGAAATCTAGGCGATGATGTGACAATAATTCACATACCTTGCACACGATTTATTCATCTTCTTCTTCGGATAAGGGCGATGTTGCAAAGATGGTGCAATAGGACAGTGGACGAGGCTAAGAAGTATTTTTAGAAATTGAAATGTGGTTGGAACTATAATGACAGGACTCAGATGAATGCAAGTGGATTCACAGTGGATAGACGTACATGGTAGTTGTTGATTTTTTGCGGACAAATACGTGTGGAATTTTTTGATTTGTTGTGTACATATGATGAAAGGCTATGAGGAACCTCTCCTTAAAAGAGTTCCTTCAACGTAATTAATTTTACAATTATTGTTGATTAGCATTCATTTCCTGATTTGCATTTATTCCATGCCACTACTCAACATTCATTCCCTACTATTACTCAACATTTATTCCTTGTTATTGCTCAACAATCATTACCTGCTATATGTAACTTCATGAATGCAAAGTGTATGAAACATTTTTCCTAATATTCTCCCACTTGTCATATACCTTATAAGGGAGAATGCATCAAAGATTGAGCTAATTGTTAGGGGACATAAGGCCCATAGACTCATAGAACCACTTAAATTTAATAGTGCTCACCAATTTCATTAATGTATCTCCAACATTCTACTAAGTGTCAACTTTCTTTAGTATCACCTTTCCATCCTCTACCATGTCCCTAATGAAATGGTACTAGATATATATATGATTTGTCTTTGTATGAAAGGTTGTGTTCTTAGCTAGACAAATGGAACTATTACTATCACATTGAAAGTATATAGTAGCTCTTTGAATTAGCCCTAATTCTGAACACGGTTCAGAATCCAAATGGTCTCCTTATAGGCATGAGTAGATGCAAGATACTCTATGGCCTCTGCAGTGGAAAAAGTGACCATAGCTTATCAATTTCTCATCCAAGTTACTACCCCACCAAAAAATCAAAACACATATCACTCGTAGATCTCCTTCCATTTACATCCCTTGCACAATTAGATTCCACATAACCCTATATATCCACTGAGTGTGTGTCTCTTGAAACATCACTGTGATAGAAAACAAAATATTCAGAAGTACCTTGCAAATACCTAAATACCCTCTTCACTGCAACCCAATGTTCACATCTAGGATTAGTCATGAATTGACTCAAGACTCTCACTACTTGGGAAATGTCTAGTCTCATGTGTACCATATCATACATCAAAATATGAACTACACTAGCATAAGGAACATAATACATATTGTTACGAGGAAAATATCTCTATGGTCTGGGGTAAACCACAACAGACGGAATAACACACAGAAAACAACTATGATCCCGAGTATGCTATATAAATGAAAAATGATAACAAGACAAGGTCAAGAGCCTACCTCATCTGGATGTTCGATGAAGACCATCATTGAGCAAGCAACTAAAAGTTTTATACCTATAAATTGTCCTCAACAACCAAGATACACAATCATGTGGTGATAATATATAACATTAGCATATAAATTAGCATAATCCATTAACATTCATGAAAAATACACCCATGGAATAATAATTCAAATATTTGCAAGATATCAATTGGACGAGATAATAATATTTCTATTAAAATAATCAACAGGAGTATGTAGGTGACAAACTTCTGCAACAACACATATCGGAACCAAGAAACTAAGTCCCTCTAGCTGGGCCTCCACCACTTCAATCCTCCACCTATGGAAAGCTCATATAAATAAGACAATGAGGTTCTCCATCATAAAGAAGGAAGAGTTTGGGGGATGAACAATGAGTTCATACTTTCAAGGATAAAGGGATGCAAACTCAATGTGAAGTGAAATTTCTCCACAGTATCTTTTCTCTCAAAAGTTGAATTCTCCTCTTTTCCAAGGATTGTATATGGATCAATTTATAGCCTTCAAGTGGAACTGAAGGGCCGAGTTGGAGCATTTCCAGTATAAGGAAGGTCAAGGATCATGGATCTCGTGACGTGACATGGAAACCTGACATGATTTTTAATTTTGAGCACCAAACTCGATGTACGAACACTGTAGTGGAGCAACCTACGTATACGCTTGTTGTCTAACTTGTAGGGCGTGAATATGTAGAAAAATGTGCTTTTTTGGCTTTGGAAGGTACAGAAGGTGACTTCAAGTCTGCATAGGGAAATGGAAAGCCCATCCAAGCAAGTTTCATGGGGTGAGGAATTTTTTTTTATAACATATTCCCCCTAATGTGTGAGGTCAGAGGAGTATCTACTATGGCCGAAATACATTATAATTCCAAGAAGTGGAGTAATGGAGACTCAGCTGGAAGTGTTAGTTACTCATGAGAATATTACAATCCATAATGACTTTGTACACATGGCTTCCAATTTGAATTACACTGTAGATCCATGTGGAAATATACCAAATAGTTGTTCATGGCCATGAATAGGAAATACAAAGTATACACATGCCATAGGCTTTCATAGTCACGAACAAGGGCCTAGTGGAATCCAGTCTCAAAATCAATCTGAAGATATATGTATACAATGGATTACAATTTGATCTCCCATGATCACTGAAGTCATATAGGTACTGGTCCAATGAAAGAAAACAATAGAATAGGAATGCTTCTACTATAAGCTAGAAGTCTTTTACACTATCTGCCGAAGGTGAAAGTCTATGTCATGTGAATAGAGGAGTTGATGTCGAACACAATGAGAATTCACTTGATTACCATTCATTAAGTTATACCGTTAACAAACATGAGATAACATATTGATAATGAAAGTAGGTATCAAGGCACCGAGTACATTCTTACAAGTGTGAATAAGGGTGTTGAGGTCGAACACTTGAAGAATCCATCGATCATAAGACATTGATGTATTCTAAAATGTCGATGGCAAGAGAACCTGCCACTGATGACTGAAAGCCTCTAGGTACCCATAGGACTCGAGTTCTCATTTCTAGAATATATGATTTGAATTCGATGGAAGGAGAGCCACTGAAAGGAGAGCATTAGGTAATCTTTCATCAGTCGACACAAGGTACAAATCAATACTTTATGATTAGGAGGAGCTCGGACGAATAGGATGTTCATGAACCAATGACCATGTTCATCTTTCAAATGCACTAGATGCAAGTAGTGCATGAAAAAGACTCTCTGAATAGAAACCAATAAGGAAGACTGCCGACAAAGGTGAGGAAACCACCAATAAGGATAATGGAATCCAAGACACTACACAAATCCCAATGTTTGAATATATTTATTTTCGTCGAACATAAGGGAAAACCCCCAGTCAGTGACCAATGAGGAGATGTCGATTGTTGGGTTCAAGGTTGCTTACCCATAATGAAAGTAGGACCAGGGTGCATGTTAGGACTACAACTTCATGTGACTCTGAGACACACTGAGGGTATGGTCGACATGCCAAGTCAAGAGTTGTGAGAAATGGATGACACGGGCTTATAGAATTCCTTTGAACAAGAGCATGAGACATATGGAGAACTCTAGAAGCATAGACTTGATGATGAAAATTTGTGATGTAAGAGGCATCAACAAACTCTCCATAGGGACTAGAAGAATAACCAGTCGGAGGAGTAAACTCTAAGTAATGAGCTCAGCTTCCTAAGGTCATGCTAAACCCAAACTTTGGATGAAAATGGACTCAAAATTGTGTGCTTTGTTCAAAGGCAACACGACTGATGTCGATATGAGATAATATTTTTTTCTCGCTCGTCTTTTTTTTTTTCATAGGAAAATAAATGTTATGATACAAGAGAGAAAACAAGTGTCGCGAGTAAGTAAGTAGCTCCAAACAGTGAAACATACCTATGCTCAATGCAAGGAAGTTCATGTGGGGCATGGACACTGAAGGGAATGTGTCCTCTTATGGTACAAGGTGTCAAGATGCAAAGGATATAAACAAGGCTTTGCTTGGTTGGTGATGCAAATTGTCGAGGTAAGAGGATTATAATGAGAAAGAATGAACCTACAATAGGCTCAATATTGCAAGATAGATAATGGAATGCAATTACAACTTAACTCCAAACAATGTCCTTTTTCGTAGATTTAGTCCCCCGGGCCTAGAAAATTGTAAAATAACACCCAAGAGAACTCTTCTAGCCAATGTTGACTAGAGTGTTCCTTTTTCGTAATTAGTCTACTTGGTCTGAAAAAGGGTTAAACTTACACCAAATAGACATCCTTTCAAATCCATTTAACGAGTGTGAAAGAGACAAGTTCACTCGACAATATTTTTTCTTTTTAGAGAGTCGGAAAAGAGCTTAACCAAGACTCAGGGGCGAAGTCCCATAGGTGAAGCTCAAAATGCTATCAGAACTATAAGGAACTCCCAGCCCTATGGAATAACTTCTACATGGGTACCAAATGGCACAAAGGTTCTAACTAGGGAACCCATTTTGGTAAGCCTCAACCACTTAATAACAACACTACTAGTAGCAGTAAGAAGGTTTTCTGTAACACCCTTTCATACTGTAATGCTCTGATACCAAACTGTAACACCCTTTCATACTGTAACTCTCTGATACCAAATTGTAACACCCCCATTACTGGTCAGGCATGCGTTACTTCCTGGAATAACAATCTCATACTTAATTCTATATATAAGACATGCATTTAAGCAAATGAAAACACATTTAAACTCAGAGTAACCGTAAGAATCACTGCTTTTATAAATAATCAATGGCTTTAACATTAATTCGTATGCACAACAGAATACATGATAATATAAATACACAAACATGCAGAAAAGTAATTAAAACATCATATGGTACTTATCTTGAAATGGTGGTAATTCCACCAACCAGGTGCAGGCCTTCCACAAACCTCCCAGCCTTAGACCACACTGCTCCTCAAGCTCAACAGTGGGTCACCCCTGATCTGGGACTGAGCTCCACCCCAAGACAAGGAATCCTAGGCTAGGCTGAGGTTACAGAGAAAACACACAGTCACAAGGAAGGAATTCTCTCTCAGGAACCACTCATACTCACTGCCCACAGACTCTCCTTCCCCACATGCCTGTTCCACCCCAGGAGTATACAGCTTCTCTATCACCCAGACAGTCCTTCGGCTGCTAACCTCCCTTGCCTTGGGTTTCAGCAACAGACCAGACTGGAAGTCTCTGAGCTCTGTGGAAGCTACAGGGTTCCTTCCAGGAGTTCTCTCCTTCCTCTGCGCACTCTCTCACCTGGAGAGAGTCACTCACAGGCCAAGCAACCTGTTCATCCAACTTCAACCACCTCTCTCACCTGGAGAGAGTGTTGTACGACTGGCCAACAAGCCACATAGGGTCAAACACTACATGTCCACCCTAGACAACAAGAATCCAGACACGAACACCCCAGGGCAGCAACAGATAGGTGCAACAGCATAACCAGGCTTAGCAGGGATGGGACACTTCTGTTTTCTCAATCTGGCAACACGAGATAGACTCACGCTCTAGTTCTCAGGGATGCGTGACAAATTATCCACGCAGAGGTCCATTCAGACTCCACGGTTCACAACAAGATGTACGGCCTATCTTAGAACAAGCATAGGCCTTTTTCTTGCACAGAGGATGCACGAGGGTATCTCTGCAGAGATCGGACGGTTCACACTCAGACCGTCAAGGGTTGAATGGAGGAGGAACCCCCAATATGGCTCATCTCATCCATTTTATTTGCATGGGCTTGGGTTGACACTTTTCACCCATGAAACTGCATGCGTTCCATCAGCATGTGTTCCTCCCATTTGGAAGTCACCTGTCATTCCAAAAGAACTTAGGGTAAAAATATATAATTCACATGGCTTTTTGGAATAATAATAAAATATTATTCCCAAGACTTGAGCCCTTAGGTTTAGCCCCTAGGCTCCACACTTAGTCCCCTTTTCCCACCTTCTAGCCCCTAATCCCTTGCCCACTCTGTGGAAGCTTAGTCCCCCATCACTCATTCATCATGGTCGGTCTACACGCGGTGATGTTTATATTCATATTAATAATGTGCATAGTTACATGTACATAATCAAGCTCTTGGCCTTCAACCCTTAGTCTCTCTGGCCTAACAATCACATAAGCCCACCAACTTATATAAACTTGGCTCACTAGCCTATATAACATATTTACAATTCTTTTCATAAACAAGATTTACAATGGGGCTCGGCCTTGGGGACATTACAATCTCCCTCCCCTTATTTCTGCATTGTCCTCAGTGCAACTTTACACTGTCTCTGCAAGCTTTTCAAAATTTTCAAAAAGATGCAGGTACTCTGCCCGCATAACATCTTCATGCTCCCATGTCACATCCTCAGGACTGTACCAGGTCCACTGGACCTTTACAAGCCCTATAGCTCGATTCCGGAGCTATTTGTTTTTCCTATCCAATATGCGCACAGGATGCACTTGCAAGACACCTTCTGGTTCCACCTGAACCACATTCCAGTCAATAACATGATTAGCATCAGGTATATATTTCTTAATTAATGAAACATGAAACACATTATGTACAATCATAGATGCAAGTAATGCAAGCTTATATGCAACTGGCCCAATCCTTTCCAGGATTTCAAACAACCCACAAAATCTTGCTGCCAACTTGGTGCAACTTCCCAGCTTCAGGGAACTCCTGTTAGTTTTCACTTTCAGGAAAACATGATCACCCACTTTGAATTCTCTATGGGTTCTGTTCTTATCAACATAACTTTTCTTCCTGTCCTGGGCAATTTTCAAATTCTGTTTAATTTTTATCATTTGGTCCTCCATCTCCTTGAGCAACTCTAGCCCAACTACTGCCCTGTCAGCTAGATTATCCCAGCTCACTAGAGTGTTGCACTTTCTTCCATAAAGTTCTTCAAATGGGCTCATCTTCAACGATGCATGATACCCATTATTGTAGGCAAATTCTACCAAATGCAGGAGTCTTCCCATCTTGATGGTTTGTCCATCACATACATTCTCAGCATGTCTTCTATTACTCTGTTCACCCTCTCTGTCTGTCCATCAGACTTGAGATGATATGCTATACTAAAATTTAGATTCGTTCTGAATCCTTTAAACAGTCCTTTTCAGAAATTCGAGGTGCATTTCGGGTCCCTATCAGACACAATCGTTTTAGGAATTCTGTGCAAGCATGCCACTTCTTTTAAGAAGATATCAGCAACATCTACTGCCTTGTGAGTGGTTTTCAGTGGAATAAAATGGGCAGATTTTGTAATCTTGTCCACCGCAACCATGATTGAATCATGCTACTTGCTTGTTCTGGGAAATCCTGTAATAAAATCCATGGTCACCACTTCCCACTTCCACTCAGGAATGGGCAAAGGCTGCAGCAACCCTGTTGGGTGCCTATGCTCAGCCTTAACTTTTTAGCACTCCATACATCTGGCGATGTATTCAACTATCTCTCTCTTCTTACCTGGACAAAAGTACTGGTTTTTGACTGCTGCCATAGTCTTCTGATATCCAGGGTGTCTAGCATAAGTCACGTTATGCATTTCTTTTAGAATCACAAGTTTCAATTCCTGGACATTGGGTATATACACTCTATTTTTATACAAAAGTATTCCATCAGCTTCCAAGGTGTAATTTTCCTTTTTCTGTAGTCTCTCACGTTGTTGTAGCTTTGCTACTAAGTCTATGTACTGTAAATTATCATTTGCAGCTTCCAAAATTCTACCCTTGATATCAGTCCTGTACATGCTAATGGTTGAAGTATGTAAGTTGTGCACCTTTTTGTTGAGTGCATCAACCACCTTGTTTTCCTTCCCTTTGATATGCTTGATATCAAAGTTGTATTCACACAGAAATTCCAGCCACCTACTTTGTCTAGCATTTAAGGTTGGTTGATCAAACAAATATTTCAGACCATTGTGGTATGTTCTCAATTCGAATCTCCTTTCCATGAGGTAATGTCTCCATTTCCTCAGAGCGTGAACGATTTTTTCCAACTCCAAATCATGAGTGGCATAATTCTTTTCATGCTCTTTTAGCTTCCTAGACTCATAACAGATTACAAATCCATTCTGGCTTAGAACTCCTCCCAACCCTTCCTTACACGCATCTGTGCACACCACGAAATCCATATTTGGATCTGCAATCCTCAAGATTGGAACATTGGTTAACAACTGCTTCAATCGCTGGAAACTGTTCTCCCACTCTTCAGTCCATTGAAACTTTTTCTCCTTCCTTTGCAAGGAAGTGATAGGATGAGCTAACTTTGAGAACCCTGCTATAAATCTTATGTAATATCCCACTAGACCCATAAATGATCTAACTTCCACCACATTCTGTGGCGTTGACCATTCTCGGATGGCCTCAACCTTTTCAGGATCCACAACGATCCCTTCTTCTGAAATAATGTGCCCCAAGTAATGGATCTACCTTTGGTAAAATGAGCATTTGCTCAATTTGGCATACAATTGGTGTCCTCTCAACACTTGCAGCACCAGTCTCAGGTGTTGTTCATGCTCTTCCTCTGACTTGGAATACACCAATATGTCATCTAGGAAGACTATGACAAACTTGTCTAAATAGTCCCTGAATACACCATTCATCAAGCACATAAAAACAACAAGTGCATTTGACAGTCCAAATGGCACCACTGTGAACTCGTAATGACCGTACCTTGTTCTAAAGGCGGTCTTGTTGATGTCCTCATCCTTTATTCTTACCTGTTGATATCCTGATCTGAGATCTATCTTCAAAAATATTTTCTCACCCTTCAACTAAGCGAAAAGATCATCGATCCTTAGCAAAGAATACTTGTTCTTGACAGTTACCTTGTTCAACTACCGGAAATCAATGCACAACCTCAACGTCCCATCCTTCTTCTTCATGAACAGGACTGGGGCACCCCAAGGTGACATGCTAGGGCAAATGTACCCCTTCTTTAGAAGCTTTTCAAGTTGCAATTGTAACTCTTTCAGCTCTGGCGTACTCATTCTATAAGGAGCTTTCGACATTGGGGTTGCTCCAGGCATCAAATTTATAGAAAAGTTGATGTCTCTCTTCAGAGGTAGTCCAGGTACCTCCTGAAATACGTCTTTGAACTCTGTGAGTACCTCATGGTCTCCAATCCTTGAGACTTCATTTCTGGATGCTTCCTCCACACAGGCTGCAAATAATTGACATCCTTTTCTATAGTACTTCTTCAGCTGCATGGCTAAGATTTCTCTAACAGCCACAACTCTAAGAATCCATTGGACTGTTTTCCGATTCCCCTCCTCATCCAGGCATGTAAACCTCTTGTTACGATAGTCCAGGAGGGCATGGTGCTGGTCCAACCAGTCCATTCCAATTAAACAGTCATAAGAGCCTAAAGGCAGACTATTCAATTCAGCCTTCGTGCTCAGTCCTTTCATGTCCATAGGACAGGACTTCACCAACTCAGCGGCTTTCCTCTTGGTTCCTGTAGCCAACTTTACTAACCAAGACTTTTCATGTTTGCTTCTTGATAAATGCAAAATTTCCACCACCATAGGATCTACATAACTATGGTTAGCCCCTGAATCGATTAAAATACTAAATGGTCGATTGCTAATCATACCTTCCACTTCAATCATGTGCGATTGAAATTCTGCTTGCTTGTTGTCTAGGGTTGTGTAGATCCTTGGCATTCTGCTACCCATATGCTCCATTGTTTCAGCTTGTTGAACATTGTGGACAATTCTCACTTTATCTTTTATGTGGGGGCAGTCTCGATACCTATGGTTTCCTTTACAGCCCCAACACTCCATAGGTGGTAGTCTGGGCATTCGTTCATCCACTTCAGCCTTCCTGGGCTCCCTAAAGGATGGTTGTCCCTGAGGACTGTTTCTGAAAAAGGGAGGCTTGTTTCCCTTCAGCCTCTGCTCTTTCCTGAACTTCTTCTGATCATCCCAAGCCTTTTGAAAAGTAGGCCTTTCTCTTTGTTGTTCATACAAGCATTTTCCCTTCTTATTGTTTCTTCCATAGTCTTGGGATCATCATATTGGATTTTGTCACTAATGGAATGTGGAAGTCCACTCAGATATCTCTGAATCTTGATAGCCTCATCTTTGATGAATGGAACATACTTCAGTAGTTCCAAAAACCTTCGTTCGTATTCATCAATGGTCATGTTGCCTATTTTGAGTTCAAAGAACTCCTTCATCTTTCTGTCATAGTATCTTTTAGTTAGGTATTTCGTCTCGAAATACCCCTTGAACTCCTTCCAAGTGAAATATTTCTCTCTGATGTGTTGCACCTGCACAAACTGATCCCACCACATGGATGCTTTTCCTTTCAATTGATACATCGCAATTCTTCCTTCTGCATGAGCGGAATAATTCTGCAGTTGGAAATATTTCCTCATGCCAAGCAACCAGGTTTCATCATCTTCCTCCTTCTTATGTTCTCCATCGAACGTTGGAGGCTTGATATTGTTCATCTCTCCCTTCAATTCATCCACTCCAGATCTTCGGTGTTTTCTGGTAGGGGACGGGATTGAACTACTGTGTGCTTCCCTACTGGAATGCTTTGGGGAGCGACGATGATGTCTGCTACCACTCCTCAATCTTATTCTCCTCTCAGGGGTCCTGACACTTCTTGATATTCTTTTCCTCTCAGGGGTTCTGCGACTCTCTATTTTTCTTGTGTCACTCTCCTTTTCCAATTTCCTTTTTATTCTTTCCAGGCTCTTCAACATCTTTAAGTTGAATTCACCCTGCCTATCTCGGACTTTCATGAGCTTTCGGCTATCAGCTCGGCGAGCCTGAGCATCTCTTTGCAATCCTTCAATGATTTGCATTATATGTCCTTCCTTATCCAATTCTCTTCTGTGCCCATTAGAGTTTGATCCTTCGATTCCCAAGTTGACATTCCTTCCTACCCTTTCGTCCTCTATTTCGGAGGCAATCTGTACCTCTTCCATTTCTATACTCGACTGTACTGACACTCGTTGAACTCTGCACACACAACGTACAGTCAACCGAAGTTTGTCAGGCCTTAAACCCTTAATAAAAACCACAACATTCATTAACCAATGTGAATAAGAAAACGTTTCAAATTCACTAAGTTTTCTGAGCCCTTCTTGGCTCTACAAATTTTCGGGACTTCGGGACTTCAGTTTTCGGGGTTTTTGTCCGCAAGGATCCAACAGTTAAATCCTCGACAGTTCTTATGTATTTCGAAAATTTCGGGATTTCGCTATTTCGGTGTTTCGGGTTTCAGGGTTTTTTGTCCCCAGAGGTTCTCGCACTCGCTTCCATTTTCAACTCTCGACTCCCGAACTTCCAACCTCTCTTCCCTTGGGCCCACAGCACAGCTGTCACCAACCCCGATAGGGATTTCAGGACTTGGCACTTCAAGTTTTTGGGTCTTCGATACCCGGGAGTTCATGATGCAATGACTCCCAACCCCATGTCACTCCAATTCCCAAATTCTGAAATTTTGATTTACTTTACTCGCCGGGCCCACAGCACAGTTGCTGCCCTTAACCATGGTGGCGCATGGTACATTCAGGAGGGTCCACGTCACCTTCAGTGACGTTATCGAGTCCCACCATTCTCGCTTGTCTTCTCAACTCACTGGCACATGGTACACACCCATGTGTCCACGTCCATTCCAAGGAAATCCAACGGTTAGACTTCTCTCATATCTACGGCGTAGATCTTTTCAGCGTTTTGGGGTTTCAGGCATCGGGATTTCGTGAATCCACACATCTCGAATTTTCGTTTGCCGAAATTCCAAAACTTTTGTCTACTCTTCCACTTGATCCAATGGTCAAGTTCCTCTCTTACGATCTATGGTGTGGATCGTTTCAGAATTTCGGGTTTCGCTATTTTGCAACTTGCGAAAACAAGGTTCTTCCCCCTTGGTTTCTCGAGTACAAAAACTCCGTCCGCCAGTCACGTGTCCCCCCGATGGACGGTCCCGACGAATTTGGGATTTCGCGTATTGCGATTTTCACGTTCCTGTGCAACTCGAAAGGGTTTTTAAACCGTGCGCACGTTTTCCAGATCTGACGGTCACGAGGGTTCTCCTTTTCCCCGAACAAATCCTATGGCTCCAACACTTCTAGAGTGGAGTCCTCTCTCCCTGTGGCCAGATGTCACCCCGGTTGCGGTTTCATAACACCGCTACACCTCCTAAGCTTGGTAACACGGTCAAGTAACTCCTTGACACTCGGGAGAATTCAAAGGTCCGAAATTAGTCCTCCAGACACAATTTCTCCTCAAAACTTTCGGTCCGAAGACCACTTATCTGGCCCATCTAGGCTCAGCATTGAAACCTTGGCTCTAATACCAAACTGTAACACCCTTTCATACTGTAACGCTCTGATACCAAACTGTAACACCCCCATTACTGGTCGGGCAGGCATTACTTCATGGAATAACAATCTCATACTTAACTCTATATATAAGACATGCATTTAAGAAAATGAAAACACATTTAAAACCAGAGTAACCATAAGAATCATTGCTTTTATAAATAATCAGTGGCTTTAACATTAATTTGTATGCACAACAGAATACATGATAATATAAATACACAGACATGAAGAAAAGTAATTAAAACATCATCTGGTATTTATCTTGAAATGGTGGTAATTTTACCAACCAGGTGCAGGCCTTCCACGAACCTCCCTGCCTTAGACCACACTGCTCCTCAAGCTCAACAGTGGGTCACCCCCGAGATGGGACTGAGCTCCACCCCAAGAAAAGGAATCCTAGGCTAGGTTGAGGTTACAGGGAAAACACATAGTCACAAGGAAGGAATTCTCTCCCAGGAACCACTCATACTCACTGCCCACAGACTCTCCTTCCCCATAGGTTTGTTCCACCCCAGGAGTATACACCTTCTTTGTCACCCAAACAGTCCTTCGGCTGTTAACCTCCCTTGCCTTGGGTTTCAGCAACAGATCGGACCAGAAGTCTCTGATCTCTGTGGTAGCTACAGGGTTCCTTCCAGGAGTTCTCTCCTTCCTCTACGCACTCTCTCACCTAGAGAGAGTTGCTCACAGGCCAAACAACCTGTTCATCCAACTTCAACCACCTATCTCACCTGGAGAGAGTGTTGTATGACTGGCCAACAAGCCACACAGGGTCAAACACTACACGTCCACCCCAGACAACAGGAATCCAGACACGAACATCCCAGGGTAGCAACAGACAGGTGCAACAGCATAACCAGGCTTAGCAGGGACGAGACACTTCCGTTTTCTCAATCTGGCAACACGGGATAGACTCACGCTCTAGTTCTCAGGGATGCGTGAAAAATTGTTCACACAGGGGTCCATTCAGACTCCACGGTTCACAACAGGATGTATGGGCTATCTCAGAAAAAACACAGGCCTTTTTCCCGTACAGAGGATGCACGAGGGTATCTCTGCAGAGGTCGGATGGTTCACGCTCAGATCGTTGAGGGTCGAATGGAGGAGGAACCCCCAACACGGCTCATCTCAGCCATTTTATTTGCATGGGATTGGGTTGACACTTGTCACCCATGAAACTGCATGCATTCCATCAGCATGCGTTCCTCCCATTTGGAAGTCACCTGTCATTCCAAAAGAACTTAGGGTAAAAACATATAATTCACATGGCTTTTTGGAATAATAATAAAATATTATTCCCAAGACTTGAGCCCTTAGGTTTAGCCCCTAGGCTCCACACTTAGCCCCCTTTTCCCACCTTCTAGCCCCTAATCCCTTGCCCACTCTGTGGAATCTTATTCCCCCATCACTCATTCATCGTGGTCGGTTTGCACGTGGCGGTGTTTATATTCATTATTAATAATGTGCATAGTTACATGTACAAAAGCAGGCTCTTGGCCTTCAACCCTTAGGCTCTCTGGCCTAACAATCACATACACCCACCAACTTATATAAACTTGGCTCACCAGCCTATATAACATATTTACAATTCATTTCATAAACAAGATTTACAATGGGGCTCGGCCTTGGGGACATTACATTTTGTGTCGCTAATAAATGGGTTCATAGCTAGGGCATATGGATCATAGTCATAGGACAATGAAATAATGAAAAATGGAGTGACAACCTATCCTATATGTTGGTGAAATAAAATACGTACCGAAGTCATGAACGGGCAGTATGACGCTAGAAACCGCAAAAAACATGGACAAAACCACCAACAGCAATTATTTCCACTATATTGTTAGTCCACGAGGTCAAAAAAATCAACCCAAACTATATGAAGTGGGTAAAAAAAACTACTAATAGTAAAAAATAGAATATTTACCATACCATTTGAGTTTTTTCACCCACATAGTTCATTTTAGGCCATTTTTCCCTCGATCTTCAAGTGTCAATTGCAGAATCTACGATCAACGAAATTAGAAACCATCTGGACCAAGTAAGTTCCCTTTCCTTTCTCTTCATTTTCATTGGTTTGAATTTCAATTTTAGGCCCATATTATTTAGTATTAGATGGCACAAAATGTGAATTATGGTGTACGCAGGTGGTAGGTCATCGGGTTGCGTACATGTCTCCATGTACACAGGAAAAACAAATCTTTCCCACGTATATGTGGTCGTATACGCGACTATTAACATGATAGCCCACATGCAAGTGTGAAAACAACTTTTTTATAAAATTTAACTCAAAAAATGACTTCTCCTTTGCAGGATGGTGCTTGAATGGAGGGAGAGGGAGAATGGAGAGATATATAAAGTAGTGGAAAGGAATGCAGGGGGGAAACAAGCTTTAAAAATGTGTGGTCATTATAAATTTATGGCTCTCAAAGGAATGAAGGATAAAGTGAGGTTACTCTAGATGCTCGTAAACTATTGGGATCCAGAGACATAGGTCTTCAATCTCGATGGGAAACCATTAAGGATTGAAGTGGATGACATATATTTCATTACGGGATTGTCTCGTCGAGGCGAGGTAGTGAATCTCAAGGCCCGGGGGGCTGGGGGTGGTATGCCCATGGAGGATTACATTTCCACCCACTACGTTACAGGCACAAATAAAGTAGGGAGCCAACTCCCAATCAGGGCGATCGAGAACCTGAGTTTGAAGATTGTCGTACTTGTTCTTACACATATCTCAGGGTCTTCCTTGTTGCACCAGGCATCAAGGCCACTCATGTTCTATGTGGTGGAGTGTTTACAACCCACTGTTTATGACTGGTGTACCTCACTGCTGACTAACATGAAGAGACAATTGACAGATTGCAAACAAGGGAGAAAGAGAAACTTCGGGTTTGCATCCATTCTGTGTAGTTTTTTCTTTGAGTGGGTTCAAGGTTTGAGCCTTAGAGTATATATCATTCCACATGGACTGCATGATCCAACCATGTCATGGTGGACCGACGTGATGAGGCAACTAGGAGGTGGTAGGGTTCCAACCCCCTACAATGATGAGTTATTTTTCTGATGGTGTTGACAGGTCATAACCATTGATGACTAATATTATGCTAGGATCGACTATAGAGGGGATCCAGATGTGCCTTTTCCACCAAGTTCCACCTACAATGATATTGGTAAGAAATGTTTTTATATATTTCATTTTTTTGTGTTTTTTCAAAAGGAATAAAAACATAAATATTTTTGTATGGTACCAAGTACTAACAATTTTTTTGTCACGCAGATGTAGTTCCACGACAACCAGATGGATTCCCACGACATCGATGGAGGAGCCGAGGATATGATCATGCGAGAGGAGATGTGGAGAGAATGTTGCAAAATGTTTAGGGGAACCTGTCTTGACCGATGCACACGATTCCTATGGTTCAAGTGGAGGATCTTCCAGAGGCTATGCAATGACAGGTGGTGGGCGTTCCCCGTGCATGGGTGCGACTCTTCCAGTGTCTCACAAAAATCATAGTGTGCTATCATGATATGCATTTGGTGCCACAGGTGTAGATTCCATGGTCATATATATACCGACCATATATGTATTTTGAGGGTGTGAGCCCCATTTTGTACTATGACACCATATTGTTTGAAAATATGAAATATAAAAAATTTGGTCTTTGGATTTACTTATATATGTTACAATGTGTACATGCATGAATGTGTTTTCTTTACTTAGTTATGTGAAAAATGCCAATATAAACAATAATTATCATATGCATCAGATACATGACTAGAACTTCTAGGTATGTGATTATAAGTAAGAAAATCAAAGTATCGTGCCAAAAGTTGTACCTGTAGGATGTAAATTCTAACCTTGTACAATATCTACTGCAAACTGATATTCAGAAAAGAACAGAAAAGATACAATGGCAAACACAAACATTACACAGAGATTTTTCACCTGGAAACCCAAACCGGGAAAACCAGCATATATTATATTCATGCATTATGTTACATTGTTTACAATACAATATACATATAGGAGCCAACGGCATCCAAAACCCTAACCCAATGACCTGGATTAGTCCAAAACCCTAATTCCTTAACCGGAAATAGAAAACCATCGGCAAAAAACCATGTGCCGAAAAACCACCTAATATCATGTGGTCCCGGAAATATGTCGGCCTGAAAAAAAAAATCGGGGGCGCTGCCCCCCTGTGCGCCCAGCGCAAGCGCTCAGAAACTGCTACTCGTGCAAATAATATAACATATACCCAACATAGGAATCATCGAAGTAGAGTAGGGTCTCGCACATGGTAATTGTTGTTTAATTGACATACAACTAACTCAGAGTCTAGGAAAACCTATAAATACAAAACACCATGTGAAATGGTGTTGCGTAAAATCTTTGTAACAACGTTATACTTAGCCACATTATTCATTGATGGCTCCAGACAAATGCCACCTAAAGACACCAGTAAGCCCTCAGGTAAGTAAATGACCCAAGAGGTGGAAGCCATGTTCCATGTATGACGACTGTCACTGTTTGTGAATCCTAAGTAAACTGAAGACTCTGTTGAAATCTTCCAACTAAGGGAAAACTTGATAAGCAAGTCGATGACACAAAGGAAAATATGTATATACACTAAGATACACTAGTATACAAAAATTCATGAACAATATTGAGGGCTCAAGCATCATACCTTTTAAGGTAGAGCCCATTTTTGGGTTCATCCAACATATTTCCTTCATAATATTCCAATTCATAGGCTCCTTTCTCTAAAACACATCGCACGATATAAGGACCATGCCACATGGGGTTGAACTTTCCTGCCACCAATGGTTCTTTGGCTTGGTCATACAGGATAACCAAGTCACCCTCAATGTATTGTTGAGGACAGAAAGATCTATCATATTGAACCTTAACACATCATTTATTCGCTTCGATAGTTGTAGACCCATCTCTACACTGCTCATCTAGACACTCTAGGTGTATGAGGAGTTTTTCAAGATCGGATGTCTCGGGTAGGAGCTCAATTTCCAGTTTGAGGGAAGGGATTTCACATTCAATAGGAAGGATTAACTCCACGCCATGTACTAATTGAAAAGGAGAATAACCGGTGGAAGTCTTAACCAAGGTTCGATATTCCCAAAGTGCAAGGTAAAGCATTAGATGCCAGTCATATTTACTCTCACTGGCAGTTTTTTGCAAGATGGTCTTGAGAGATTTATTCACTGCCTCTACTTTTAAATTTTCCTAGGGATAATGAGGAGAATAATGATTGCTTAAACCCCAGTTTTGATGCTAACTCCTTCATCATTTCATTCTGAAAGTGACTTCCATGATCAATGACATTTGTAGAAATTTCAATACAAATTATGTATTGCCTGGATTCTCATGATCTAATAATTATATACCACTGTTAAATACAAAATCACTTCTACAAATATTCTGCAGAATTTAAAACACGATCGCCAATTGCAATATCAAGAAGAAAGATCAATCGCACATAACACAGGTGTTTTTCCGAGAAATCATAAAGCTAAAAACCCCACTATCATATATTATGTATATCATGGATCATGAAACAATCTCATACAAAACTCCAATCCAAGAGCTCTCAGTACAATACAATTGTCTCACACTATCATGCGAAAATTAGCAAATCCCTTAGCCAATTTTCTATCTCCAAATAGCCTGCCTCCTCTGCGCAATCCCTGCAATTGAAAAACCTGCAAATGAATTTGAATTCCTCTTGCCTAGGTTGCACATTTCTCATGGGAATCTCCAATGTGTGTGTGGTTGCATGCATGCACCCACTAAAGTCACAACTAATAGTCACATTGTCCCTTTCACATGTTATCTCAACTGGGTCTCCACTGGATCTGACATGCATGTAGTTAACAGTGGTAAATCTTCAGTTGCATGTGAGATCATTGATTGTGAATAAATTTAATTAATTCACTAAACTCTTACTAGTGTAAGTTCAGTTACAACTAGTACAACTGATCTTAACTGAGTTAAACTACTTTACAACTCACATAACTACACTTATAATTCGGTTACAACTCCAAATCACTCAGTTATAACTAATTTGAATTTCCTGTCCCACAAGTCAACCTTTTAACTCAAATTTCCTATAGTTAACTGAATTTCCAT
The DNA here is from genome assembly GCA_009831015.1 of Picea engelmannii. Classification (NCBI taxonomy): domain Eukaryota; kingdom Viridiplantae; phylum Streptophyta; class Pinopsida; order Pinales; family Pinaceae; genus Picea; species Picea engelmannii. The sequence continues at coordinate 46,809 of ML821720.1, read as the reverse complement.
TTCAGTTAATTATTTCAAGTAATTATGACATAATAGATTAATATTTATTGTCCAATTTATTTAAGGGAAAAATAAATTAGACACACATTTCTTGTTGACTTTTCAACACTCCCTCTCAACAAGAAAGGGATTATCCTTCACCCCAATCCTGTCTCTATGGTATTCGAATTTGCTCCTGGAGAGCACCTTCGTCAGAATGTATGCATCCTGATCTTCCATAGGAATGTACTGAAGCAACATTATCTTCCATTGCACACAATCTTTGAGATGATGATACCGGATATCTATATGCTTAGATCTATCATGAAACACGAGATTAATCAAGATTTTAATGCAATTATGATTATCAGAATGAATCACTGTCGAATCTAAATGAGAACCAAACAATCCAACCAATATATTTCTCATCGATATAGCCTCACATGCATCTTGAATCATTGCCATGTACTCCGCTAAACTGAGTGCCATGGATCTATGTTTCCTGTTGTACCAAGAAACAGATATAGATCCGATACTAATTATCCCCCTTGATGTGCTCTTTCTATCCGTTGGGCTGCCAACCCAATCTGCATCAGTGAAGCCATGCACATTCACCTCATCCATCTGTTTGTACCATAATCCATACTCATATGTGCCCCTCAGGTATCTCAGGACATGCTTGCCCGCCTTCCAAAAGAGCTTGGTAGGCTTAACCATCGCTTGACTCAGTTGGTTAACCGCATAGCAAATGTCTGGCCTTGTATTCACTAAATACATTAGTGAACCCACTAACTATCGATAAACAGAAGCATCCACTACCTCTCTAGAAGTAGCATCCTCTTTCCTCCAGTTTTCTGGAAGAGGAGTATCCATGGGTTTGCATCCCTCCATGTGAAACTTACCCAGTATCTCCCTTGCATACTTGCCTTGAGACACAAATATTTCACCATCTCGTTGTCATATTTCCAATCCAAGGAAATAATGAAGAAGGCCCAAATCCTTCATCTTGAAATCCTTTTCAAGGTCCTCCTTGCATGAGTGTATCAGCTCCTCATCACCAGTTAGTATTAAATCATCAACATAAAGAACAATGATTAAAAACTTACCCTCCACCACCGATTTGTTGACCGGTCTTGGGACAATTTCCCATGCACTATTTTTGACAATGGAGTCATACTCCTCCACCATTGCATCTACCCATGTGGGCTCTTGCACTGCTTCCTGAAAGGAAGATGGCTCAGTCAAAATACATTTTCTCATGAGAGCCATGTATCCAGTAAATCGATCAGGATACTGTCTCTGTCTGCATTGTGAAGTAAGGAATCCTACATTCCGTGCAACATCTAGTCTCAATCTATCATCTTCTATGGTGTGCTTTCTGCCATTTCTGATGGATGGCTCTGCATGAGTGGCTTCCTCCATTCCATGAACCTCCTCATGTGCTTGATCCACATCTTGAGACTCAACTTTGGGAACCAACAGTTCCTCCTCTGCATGAAAATTCTAGCTCCCTCTCAAGCGACAACCGCATGGCTTTCCCCTCATCGAATTTTATATCTCGTTGCATAACACTCATCTTACTATTAGTCAAATACACATGATAGTTATGGGGTGTTTCTGTGTACCCCAAAAATATCCCAACTTCAGCAGTCGGTTCCAGCTTCTTCCTGGAATCCTTGGTCACATGCACATAAATATATGAGCCAAAATCTTAAAATGTGAAACATCAGGTTTCTTACCAGTGAAAGCTTCTTCAGGTGTACTCATGCCAAGTACTTTATGAGGACAATGGTTTTGCACATAAACCGCAGTATTTCATGCTTCCACCCACAAATGCATTGGTAGGCCTTGATCATGCAACATCGCTCGTGCTGTACCCACGATCATTCTGTTCTTCCTCTCTGCGACCTCATTTTGTTGTGGGTTATGAGGCGCTATGATTTCTCTTTGAATTCCTTCTTTGCTGCAGAAGTATTTGAATTCATTAGAGATGTATTCTCCACCATTATCTCTCCTTAGAGCCTTCAATTTCTTCCCCAACTCTTTCTCCACCAATGCTTTAAACTCACATAACTTTGAGAATGTTTGATCCTTCTTCTGCATGAAGAAGATCTATCATTTATGAGAAAATTCATAAACAAAAATAACATAATACCTATGTTTTTTTGTTGAAGAAACCGAGAATGGTCCACACACGTCTGTGTGAACTCTCTCCGGGATAACCGAAGCATGGTTCTCCTTTTCATGAAAGGTGGAATTTACATACTTCCCCATGGTGCAACCCTTGCACTGATCTAACTGAGCAAGTGTTCCCATTGGAATTCCAGTAGATATTTGTTGCATGATCTTCAAGGCTCCATGATGAAGATGGCTCAATCTACTATGCCATAATTCGCCCTCATCTCGGCTCGCCACTTTTGTTGCCTTTCCCATCATGGCAGCGTAGCCATCTACCTCTAGCATGTAGATATTCTTAACTTGAATCCCTATCCTCTTGACTTGACCCATTGTTTTATGTCGCAGAAAATCTTTTCCACCGCTAAAAACAACGTCATAGCCTCTGTCCTCCAACATTGTGACTGAGACCAAGTTTTTCTTCAGACCTGGAACATGCATAACATTTTTCAATTGAAATGGTTTACCTGACTCCCTATGAAAGGTAATGGTACCAATTCCAGTCGCACTGTATCATCCATCGTCACCCATCTCTATATGCATTTTGAGATCTCTCTCCTCCAAGTCACTGAAAAACTCCTTATCTCTTGTCATGTGGAAGGAAGCACCACTATCCAAATACCACACAGATCCCGATGCACTTGAAGCCATGCATGCAATCAAAGAGAAGTCAAGTTCAAATTGCGAGGCAAGAGCCTCACCAATTGCATCTCCAACAAATTTCTTTTTCTTCCTCTTCTGTGGATAGTTAGTAGCGAGATGCCCATGTTTGTGCTAGTGAAAACACTTCACTTTGGACAAATCCAGCTTCTTTCCTTTAGACTCATATTTTGAATGGAAATTATTCCCCTTCCCTTTCCTTGCCTTGGCAGCCAAAGCACAATCCTCTTCATCATCATGCTTTGATGAAGAGCCATCTTTGGTGTTCCGCCTAAACTCCTCCTGCACTAGATCCGACCATAGCCGTTCCCAATCTGGAAATTTTTCCCTTCCATTGACAGAGTCTTGATAACTATGCCAACTCTTGGGAAGTCCTAGGAGAGCCAAGCTCACCAAATAATCATCAAAAAATGTTATTCCCACACTCCCTAGATCATCCTGACATTGGACAAACTTCGTGAGATATTTTGGAATGGAGTTTCCCTTCTCCATCTTGATCTTCTTGATTTTATATTTGAGCGCCAATTTCCTATGGTCGTTATTGTTTTGGAATAGATATGTCAGATTCTTCCACATTGCATATGGTGTGAATTTCCCATGGAGGCTTGAGACAATGTGGTCTCGTACTCCCTGCAACAAAATCCTCCTCACCTTTGCTACTTTCTTTTTCCATGCATCAAGATTTGCAACGTCTGCAGCATCTGGCTTAGGAACATCTTTGTCATTGAATTCCTTCAAGCCAGTGTCTTCGAGTACTGCCTCCATCCTATCCTTCCAAGAAATGTAATTTGAGTTTCCCTCAAGTGCATAATCCAACCTCAAGCCATTGAAATTCATTTCGATCTTGAATCAGATATAACACCAGGAAAGTCTTTCTGCAAATTTGAATTCTATCTAATCACAAACTCAGCTTCTGGAATCTTCTGCTCTCTGATACCATGTAGAAATTTCAATACAAATTATGTATTTCCTGGATTCTCCTAATCTAACAATTATATGCCACTGTCAAATACATAATCACTTCTACAAATATTCTCCGGAATTTAAAACACGATCGTCAATTGCAATATCAAGAAGAAAGATCAATCGCACATAACATGGGTATTTTTCCGGGAAAGCATAAAGCTAAAAACCCCACTATCATATATTATGTATATCATGGATCATGAAACAATCCCATACAAAACTCTAATCCGAGAGCTCTCAGTATAATACAATCGTCTCACACTATCATGCAAAAATTAGTAAATCCCTTAGCCAAATTTTTGTCTCCAAATAGTCTGCCTCCTCTGCGCAATCCCTACAATTGAAAAACCTACAAATGAATTTGAATTCCTCTTGCCTAGGCTGGGAATTTCTCATGGGCATCTCCAATGTGTGTGTGGTTTCATGCATGCACCCACTAAAGTCACAATTGATAGTCACATTGTTCCTTTCACTTGTTATCTCAACTGGGTCTCCACTGGATCTGACATGCATGTAGTTAACAGTTGTAAATATTCAATTGCATGTGATATCACTGATTGTGAATTAATTAATAATTAATTCATTGAACTCTCACTAGTGTAAGTTCAGTTACAACTAGTACAATTGAGCTTAACTCACTTAACTGAGTTAAACTACTTTACAACTCACATAACTACACTTATAATTCTGTTACAACTCCAAATCACTCAGTTATAACTAATTCAAATTTCTTGTCCCACCAGTCAACCTTTTAACTCAAATTTCCTACAGTTAACTGATTTTCCATTTCAGTTAATTATTTCAACTAATTATGAGATAATAGATTAATATTTATTGTCCAATTTATTTAAGGGAAAAATACATTATACACACATTTCTTGTTGAATTTTCAACAACAATCTCCTTTGGGATTCCAAATTGAGCTATAATTTGGTTGAATACAGAGAATGTTGTCATATTACCATTTTATTTAACGGTAGGCATGGCCTCTACCCATTTAGTGAAGTAATCCATGACCATAATAATATGTCGATTCCCCCCAATCGAAGTTGGGTTACAGTCCATAAAATCTACCCCCCACTTGATGAAGGGATCGACAATGATGACTGGGTGAATAGGGGTTGGATACGAGCACATTTTCTGAGCGAACAACTGGAAATGGTGACACTTCTTGACCACTTCAACACAATCTTTAAAAATTGACGGCCAAAAATAATCGGCTCGAAAAAAAAATTGGGTTGTCGCAAGCCCAAATAGATGACCACCACAAGCCCCACTGTGAAATTCATTAAGAGCCAACTCAACTTCCTCGTGAGTCAAGCAGCGACGCAAAATATTATCTACTCCTCGACGATACAAAGTGTTACCGATGATAAGGTAGTTTTTTTCTTGATGACATATACGTCATCGATCGTCTCTCAACAGATGTTGGGATAGATTCAAGGTTTGAAGATAAATTAGAATGTCTCCATACCAGCTGTCCGAAGAAGAGATAAGGAAGATATTTTCATCTGCGAAAAAATCATCATGAATAATGTCCTCATATGGTCAAGGGAAGTCTGATATCAACTCGGCAAAAACTAGTGATTTCTTAGACTTTGTCGAAGCAAAATCGAGATCAAATTCTTGCAAAATAAAAATCCACTTATTGCATTTCCCCCCTATGATATTCCTAGTAAGGACATATTTAAATGGATTGATATCGTCAAATACGATATTTTTTCAAAGTAATATATAATGTCGTAATATTTGAACCACTTGTATGTTGGCCAAGGCTAGTTTTTCTACATGGGAGTAATTAAGTTCAGGACCGATTAAGTTTTGACTGAGATAGTAGACAATGTGCTCATGGAGATCATCGTCTTCCTAAACTAGAACCATACAATCCATCCCTTCGGACGTGGTGATATAAAGAAAATAGTCCCTACTATAGTCTAGAGGCTTCAACAGAGGCGCCGATACCAAGGATTTCTTAAGAGCATCGAAGGATTCTTGGGCTCACTCAACCCATATAAATGGAGTATCCTTCTTCAAAAGATGCATGAAATCCTTAGTTAAATTAGCATAGTTCACTATAAATCAATGCAAGAATTTAGCCTTCCCCTCTAAACCTTGAAGTTGTCGAATGTTGTGCAGGGGAGGCAATCGAAGTATTTCCTCAACCTTCATAGGATCCACCATGATCCCATGCTCAGAGACTAAGAATCCTAAAATAGGGCCGGACCTAATGAAAAAGATGCACTTGTGAGGGTTCAAACAGATGTGATATTAATGATATCTCTCAAATACTAATCGAAGGTGAGTGCAGTGATCTACTTTCTTGCAAGAGTGAGTAGCGAGATCATAGAGGTAAGCTTCAACAATATGTTTGAGATCGTGAAAAGAAAAGGTCATGGAGCACTAGAAGGTTTCTCAGGCATTATTAAGGACGAAAGGAATTTTTCGGTATGCAAAATTACCCCAAGGACAAATAAACGTCGTCTTGTGTTGATCTTCGAGTTTAGTTTGAATTTGATTATATCTTGAAAATCCGTCCATAAAAGAAAAAACTTCGCTTCCCACACACTCATCAAGAATATCGTCAATGAAAGGAGTCAGGAATTTGTTCAGGTCTCGAAAATCCATACATACATGGATGGTTACTTGTTTCTTATTCATGGGAATGGGGTTGGACACCCATTCAGTCAAGGGAATCGGGTAGATAAAACCATCATAAAGTAGCTTCTCTACCTCTGCCTTAATAGTAAGGACCTTCCTAGGATTAACAGCTCTAAGATGTTGTCGAACAGGTCTAGCATATGAATAAGTTTTGATCTCATGTTTGACAATGTTGGGGTCGATCCCTGGCATCTCTCCATACGACCAAGTGAATACATCACAAAATCGTTTGAAGATATCAGTGTAGATCTGAATTTCTTCAGGAGAACAATCTGCACCGATATATACATTCTCAATTTTGCCAGGAATTTGAGAGATGTTGATCGTGATGGTAGGAGAAATATTCGCCATGTCTCCTTCGACATAAATACCATGCATATCTAGCAGAACCACAGTGTGACCGACCATCTCACTCAAGGTAGATCTAAAGTCATCATGTTCGATCCTAACAAGTTCTCGGAGGAAATAAGAGTGATGATGCATATCATCCCAAGGCCTATTGAGAACATTCATGGCCTCTAAGATGGCTTCATCTAAAGGTAAAGTATTTTCTAGGAAATCATGTGAACAAGACGATTGGGTGGCCCATACGAGCTCTAGAACGAGATCCTCCTCGCCTGTTTGTGAGGAGAAAGGATCTGGGTCAGCAATTGTGTTAATAATAGCCTGATACACAACCTCTGATGCTAACAATGGAATTTTCATCCCAATGTGCGATTGACCTTCGCACGATATAGTCAAGGAAGGTAGGGTCGAAGGATCATTGAAATATGAAGTATGGAAAGGAACAGACCTCATCGATGATGAAGAACTACTGGAAATGGCATGACTGTGATGGATCAGTGCCACGAAATAAAATCTACCCATGAGAGAGGAATACATTCTGACACCAACATCCTTGGTTTCCTACCGATAATTATCGATCACTGGGATCAAAGGTCCAACTGATGCATTAGGACTAGCATGTGAAAGGGACAATTGATCAATTGTCACTATTTTCCCTTCGTGAGGAAAACATAAAGTGTGTAAAATAGACTACACAACTGTAGTCATGGAATAAGTCCAATTACGCCCTATTAGTAAATTATAGTCAAGGGGTGCATCAACCACCTTGACATCAACCTCCACTATATTTTTGCCTAACTGGATAGGAAAAGTGGGAAGAATTCTATGGGGTCAAAATGAACGTCCATCAAATGCGGTCAACATAGTCATATATTGGGATAGAGTCAAAGATTCAATGGTTTTCCAATAGGTTAGGGAAATCACACACGTTGCAACACCTTCATCAATTACAGTGCGTTTGATGGTAAATTTTGTGTACTCCACATGGATTTGAAAGGCCACGTGGTAATGCAATCGAGGCTTAACATTCGTGACGTCAAACTTAATAACCTTCAAGCCACATGGCGTTCCTATGTGAAGGAAACGTTTGGAGCACCTCCAAAGCCGACATCACACAAGGGGTTTGACCGAGATCTTCGACAATCGAATGGTTTTGGGAAGCTATGGAATTAGGATTCTGGGAAGAGCGTTTTAGTACTTCTTTTGGAATACAAGGCGAAGGTTCCGAATTTTCTATATGCAAGGGTGTTTTCGGAGGAGGGGGAGAATATGGATCTGTAACATTCTGTGAAGAACTGTAATCATGAGATTGAGTGGCTACATCAATATGGGACTTGACCATATTAACACATAGATGATCACCTTCATGTGTTGAGGGGTTTTGACTCTCACTCGATGCATTTCTGATGTCGGAGGACCCCGAAGCCATGTGTTGATTATGTGGAAATGAATTTCTCAATACAATGGAAGGTTTTGATAAGAGACTCAAGGCTTCCTCGATTTTGGGGCATAGTTGGGTAAGGTGATCATCTTTACAAAGTTTACAAGGAAACTTCACCTTCCATTTTTCTTTCTTTCCCTCACCAACATTATTATTCGATTTATCATTGTTAGTGTTGTCCTTGGCTTTGTTATTATTCTTCCCACCCTTATGATTATTACCTTGTCCTTTCCTTATATTCCCTCTTAGTTGTTGGTTACCATTTAGGTTGGCCAACAACTATACAAAATGACCATCCACCGACTGAGTGGGAGTGGAGGATGAAGACAAAGCTTGTCCTGCTATAGGCTGAATTATAGACAAATCCTTGAATTGGGTCGTCACCAAGTCTATATACTTAGCATGTGCAGAGCCTATGATGCCATCAGAATGAGGCCCAGGATTTTGTCTAGGGTCATAATTTGACCGCGGCACATCAAAAATAATTTCATACAAAATCCCAGACTGAGCATATATGAGGTCCAGTTGCTGGGATTTGAAAATAGCTTCTTCCTCAGATGTTACTCTGGATGTAGAAACATCCTTCGAAATATAAGGCAATAAGGACTTAAGGAACCACTCCAACAAAAAATCTGGAGGAATGTAGTCTTTAATCAACCTCTTGCATATATGCCACTCTTGGATATGGTTCGAGATATGTGTGGCCTTATCTTGGTGGAAGTTCGACAAAATTTCTATGTTGGCATCATAATGAACTGACAACTAGAAGTGGTTGAGAAAGACCAAAATCATATGATTAAAGTTTCCATATGTTCCCCAAGGTAGCTCAATGTAACATTTCACGAAAACCCCTGTGACGGTGCATTGAAATAGTCTCAAACGAATAGAATCTTCATTAAGAGAATTGGATGAGCACCAAAGATGAAAAGTAGTAACATGAACACCCAGATCCTCGCCAGTATTTCCCTCGAATTTTGGAATGTCTGAAGGAATATTGGTGGGGATGTGGGGCCATGATGAATTGTAATGCACCGGGTCATTCATTAATCTAGACAAATATGGCAGATTAAGTGTGGCCAGAAAAGGGAGTCGTGGTTTCTAGGTCTGAGCCCATGCTCCCAGGAAAGATTGGTGTTGAGGGATTGCAGGCCATCCAGGGTTATGGTATATACCATGGCTCTGTCTGGTAGGGTAATATCCTCCTCCAAACTAATTCATAAGAGGTTTTATGGGAACCATAGCTGCAGGGGCGGCATAATGAGGGTTATAAACATTGCCTCCAACTGGAGCAACTCTAGGCTGGGGGTTTCCCATAGTGTGAAATCGACTCCCTCTGAGTGGAACTTTGGAGGATAGAGGTGGATTTGTCATAACAAATGTGTTTTTCATAATTGACATGGAGGAAGAAGGGGGAAAGGAAGGAATATAGGAAGTGGCTTATCCACCCGATTGAGTACTCCATCTAGGAGTATTGGGACTAGGATTAGACCTGGAAGGAATAGGAGTTTGGCCTCCTACCATAGGATTCATTTGGGGAATATTACATCCACCAAATGAGAGAGGAGTATGTGGAGGAGCCATGCCCGTAGGTCCAAAACTAGGATTTTCATTAGTTGTTGGAATGGAGGATGAAAGTCACGATGTCATATTGGGAATACCAAAAGAAAAAGGGTTAGAGACCGAAGGTATGGATTGAGAATTGTATCTTGGCGTACCAAAAAGAGACCTGAAAGGGTTCATTTTTATGGGTCGAGTAGAAACCACGGGCTAGGTAGGAGTAAGGATGGGAACTTCCAGCACTACAACCATCGCAGTTGAAGGAGTCGAAGGAATCCTACTAACCATAGAAGGTATAGGAGTCGAGGGACTGGTAGTGTTGTTCAGACTCGACGCAGTACCCATAACTGGATAATCATAAGTCTAGGAAGTGGAGATATTTGTACCGCGTCTATTAACTTTACACCTTTTAGAAGGAAACTTCGGTAAAGACTCAAAATGTAGTGGTAACTTCAACAAACAGTGAGCCATGTGAGGAGGATGTCCTTGTTCCATGATGAATCGGTACTCGAGATATGAAACCAAGTCCTACGGAAAACTAACAATCATAGAGCACACCAAAATAAATCAAAAAGGCCAAATGCACACAAACAAGATATAGTAGCTGAAAAGGGGCTTCTCTCACTAGAGTAGGTATGTCTTTCCCAAGAGGGGCCTGAGACTCCCTTCAAAATATTGGAGGTATCAAAATTAGTTATAAGGGCCCTCGTTGGCTTAACATTGCATTCAGTCAAATCCCCCTAGAGAGGTAATCCTCCATAAAGGTTTTGTGGTGTCCAACCCTTATCTCAATCAGGGTACCTACAGAATAACCCCTGCAAGTAACCTATGTGTATACCTATGTCAAGCAACTAGAGCCACCACAATATAACCAATGTGTAGGTGAACAATCGTAAGTATGTGCCACCGTATGGGGAGGGTATCAAATCCCAAAATCTTGAAAGCACTACCTCTCATGGAGGTAAAGGTACTAGCAAGACCCCCATATATGAATGCAATCACATAAATATCTCTAACGCTAGGAAGGTATTAGAGGGCTATCTCTGCAACCAAATTTGTGTGAGCTTGTGCTTAGCTCTGGTGTGAGCGGAGCCTCCTAGCATCACTAATTACACAATGGGTTTCACCACTCCCTCCTCAAAAACATATGTTTAGTTTAATATCCTTGGATAAGTTTACATACAAAATCTTATTCTAAGGCCCTATATCCTATTCTTGTTTGTGTACCATGAGAAACAAAATTGTTTCTAACCAATTTTAATTAATCAGCATTACTTTTAATGGATTTGTTTACTCAAGAGGCGTGGTCAGGAAACTGATGATATTATGACTCAACATATCAAAGAAACGAATATAAAATATTGCTAAGTTGTAATCTTAAATTCTCAAGAGATGGTAAGATTTTAAATGCGATTTCTACAATTTCAATGAAATGCAATCTTTCCACATGTGTCAAGATCAATACTAGGTAATCAAAAGAGAAAATGCCATAATTCAAAATGAGCAATTTTTTTTTTTGATATAAAGAAAATAAAATGCAAGAAATGAATAGCAGCTTCACATACATACCCCACTGCAAGAAAAAACAGACCAATGTGCAAGGACAACCAATGAAAAAGACGATAAGAAATAATATTGCCCGAAATTTCAACAATAAGAAGGTTTCCTATCACTCTGTAAGCACTCAATATTTAGGACAGAGATCCAAGAAGACTCAAGAACCAACCAAACTCACCCATAAAACACCAAACTTAGCCATTAAGCCTAAAGATCTTATGTATGTGATTGTTTGAGAAAAAATCGCGCATGTACGCGCCCTACATAAGGATAGCTCGTGTGTGTATGCGTCTATCAAGGGAAAAATAATGTATATGTAGTAAAACACTTCCAAGGCAAGGATTAAGACAATAAACTCAGATGAAAAGTAAAAATAGGTTGTCAAGCAATCACGTGACAAAGAAAATCAGGCTAATAGAGAAAAAGTCAAGGAGAAAAAAACTCCAAACGCCAAACAAAAGATCATTCCACGGTATGGTCGCCAATTCTATTACGAGGAAAATCTTACTATGGCCTGGGGTAAACCACAATAGACGAAATGACATGTAGAAATCAAATATGATCCCAAGTATGCTATATAAATGAAATGCTAACAAGACAAGGTCAAGAGCCTACCTCGTCTGGACATTCATTGAAGACCAACGTTGAGCACACAACTCAAATATTTATACCTGCAACTTATCCTCAACAACCAAGATACACAAGCATATGGTGATAATATATAATGTTAGCATATAAATTAGCATAATCCATTAACATTCATGACAAATACACCCATGGAATAATAATTCAAATATTTGCAAGATATGAATTGGATAAGAAAAGAGTATTTCTATTAAAATAATCAGCAGGAGTATGTAGGTGACAAACTTCTGCAACGACACATATCAGAACCGAGAAACTAAGTACCTCCAGCTGGGCATCCACCACTTCAATCCACCACCTACGACAAGCTCATATAAAGGATACAATGGGGTTCTCCATCATAAATAAGGAAGAGCTTGTGGGATGAACAATGAGTTCATACTTTCAAGGATAAAGGGATGCAGACTCAATGTGAACTGAAATTTCTCTAGAGTATCTTTGCTCTCAAAAGTTGAATTCTCCTCTTTTCCAAGGCTTGGATATGGCTCAATTTATAGCCTTCAAGTGGAACCGAAGGGATGAGTCAGAGATTTTCCAGTATATGGAAGGTCAAGGATCATGGATATCATGACGTGACATGGAAACCCGACATAATTTTTAATTTTGAGCACCAAACATGATGTATGCAGGTTGTAGTGGAGCAACCTACGTATACGCTTGTTGTCTAACTTGTAGAGCACGTATATGTGGAAAAATGTGTTTTTTTTTCTCTGGAAGGTATAAAAGGGGACTTCAAGTCTGCATAGGGAAATGGAAATGCCATCCAAACAAGTTGCATGGGGTGAGGAAAAATTTTCTACAACACATATCCTCTATCTTTGTGGTTGTTTTAGGAAACTTCTAAATTGAAAAACTTAGTTCCCATAGAAATCAGAACACTCAATGGTCTGCAATCTGTCATGCAAAAACACTGTAGCACATAGTTTATATACTTACTCTAGCTCAACCAAATATTTCTATTCACCCTATCTCTCATGGTCTTCATTCCTAAGATATATTTTGCATCCCCAAAGTCCTTCATATCAAATTGTGTTGAAAGATGAGACTTCAAATCATGAATCACATCCTTACTATTACCAAAGAACAAAATATCATCTACATAAAGAGTTATAACAATGGAATAACCACCATCAAGTTTATAATACACACAATGATCTGATTTGGATCTCAAAAATACCAATCCTACCACAAAAGAATTAAACTTTTGGTACCACGAAGACTGTTTGAGACCATATAAAGACTTTTTTAATTTGTAAACCAATGGATCTTTACCTTTTTCAATGTAGTGCTTTGGTTGTGTCATATATATCTCCTCCTTCAATTTACCATGTAGGTACATTGTTTTCACATCCATCTATTCTATCTCTAAATCAAAACATGTTGCTACAAATAATAGGAACCTAATAGATTTTAACTTAGCAACTGGGTAAAATATCTCACCAAATTATATCCTCTAAACCTAATAATATCCTTTCGCAAACAACTTGATATAGGTGGATATTGGTGGCCATCGACACGTTCCACTAATTCAAAATGGTTCCACATATTGGCATATTTTCAACGGTTTTTCAGCTCCTCAATTTTCGGGGCCATTTTGAGGCCCTAAACAACGTTTTTTTGGCATGAAAATGCCTAGCATGTAATTAAAGAAAATTCTAGGTTGAACAGAATGTGTACTCCTTGGATAGACATTTTTGATGGGGCACTGAGCATCCCAAATGGAGATCATATGCAAAAATTGTTCCCCCAGGAAGTTGATGTATCAACTAACCACATTGGGGCCCATAAAGATTTTGGTGTTTCATCTTCTGGGGTTAGGGTTTTTGATGTTTACATTTTTCTCATTGTTGCTTTGTGTTAAAGGATTTTTTAGCCTCTTTTTAATCATCTTCTTTCAAATGAGCGTAGTCAGTGCATCTCTCTCTTTAGAGATAATATACCACCATTCTAGCTAGCTTGTGTTGGTTGTGGAGCTTGATTATCTTCCTAATTCATAGGTTTGTTTCAGCCATGTTTGGACCCCATTCCATAACGAGGGTTGTGTGGGCGATTTCCCCCCCACAACTGTTGCTAGGGGGGTCCAGGGGGGGGGGGGGGATTTTGGAAAAAAATTCCTTGTAAAATATTGTAATTTCCTAGTCAATCTGGACCATTCATTATAAGGTCGCAGATATGACAGTAGAAGTTATGTTAGGGTTTTTTTCCCTAGAAAGAAACCCTATTTTATGAGGGAATTGTACTTTGGTTGTGTATTATCACAAATATTGTATTCTGAGAGAGGATATTGTGAGAGAAAGAAGAGGAAGTAACATCGGGTGCGTTGTAGGTTGTATCCCTTCATTTTGCTGGATAATAAAATGAAGGACCTAGAAATTTCTCTGGTGGATATCTATGTCTCTATTGTATTGTGTATCTTCTGTGTTTTATATCCGCATTTGTCTTATTTTATTTCTCCTCGATCCTATTTTTCTAACAGGTTTGGTGCTTTGCATTTTACAGTCTTTTGAATTTGATACAATCATTAATAGAATACGTGTTTAACTATATTATTGTGTTTCTTGCAATATCTCTGTGTATTTCCTTGTTATATCTCTTCCTTCATGTCGTTATCCATATAATCTGTATCAAAACCTTCCTTTTTTTTCTTTCAACATTGCCATCTAAACCAATCTTCTTTTTGAACACCCATTTACATCCAATGGGTTTCCGTTCATCGAGCAATGGTACCAAGTCCCATGTATCATTATTTTTAAGTGCATCCATTTCCCCATCCATGGTTAATCTCCAAGACTCCTTACCTCCATATCCATTTCCTCTTTCACATTTCTAGGGTCATCAATGTTATCAAATCAAGCAAATATACATATGAAATCATAGAGAATATAAAAATACCTATTTGATTGCCTTATTTTCCTATTGTACCTTCTTAGAGTTTGAGGTGGAGTTTGTTCCTCCTCTTCTAAAATCTTTGAACCATCCTCCTCATCAAGTCCATCATGAAATTCTTGTTCATTTTCAAGTTCAATTTTCTTAGTCTTGGGTGGTAGTTGAACCACTAAATTCTTCTCATCCTCTTCTGCTTGCACCACTATGGGAAAATAAGGCTTAACTTCTCTAAACATAACATTCATGTGATACAAAAAATTTCTAGCTACAGAATCTCAAAGCTTCTTCTCTTTCATAACAACATGATAGT
The DNA here is from genome assembly GCA_009831015.1 of Picea engelmannii. Lineage (NCBI taxonomy): Eukaryota > Viridiplantae > Streptophyta > Pinopsida > Pinales > Pinaceae > Picea > Picea engelmannii. The sequence goes on along the minus strand of ML821720.1, from coordinate 31,630 downwards.
CGATTAAGATACATTTTACAACCTCATTATCCAACTTCGGCCACTTCTCCTTAAGCACATGGGCATATGCCTCACAACCAAAAACAAAAATATGATGATGTGAGGGATTATTTACTATCCATACCTCCACAAGGGTCTTATCCACAAGAGTTAATGTGGGAGACCTATTAATCAAGTAACATGCAGTGGCAACCACTTCTACCCAAAACTTCTTCTCTAAGCTAGCCCCACTAAGCATACTTCTAGCTCTTTCCATCAACGTTATGTTTGTGTGTTTTACAACTCCATTCTAATGAGGGGTATATGAAGTTGTCGTATGTCTTCCATTTCCATTTTCCTTACAAAACTTATCCAACTCTATAGAATAAATCTCACCACCATTATCAATGCTCAAAACCTTAATTTTCCTACTAGTTTGGTTTTGCAAGAGAGATTTGAACTCCTTGAGCCAACTAAAAACCCCTTATTTAGTTCTAAGAAAATATGCATGTGTCCTTCTAGAATAATAATCAACGAATGACACATAATATGAAGCCTTAGAAATCGAAGGAATTTTAATTGTGCCAAATACATCAAATAAATTAAGTCTAACAACCTAGAATATTTGTGAGAACTAAAATAAAATTGAATATGGTTATATTTTCCATAAATGCAATGCTTACAAAAAATCAAATTCAGGTGCATAATGCCACAAATTCATCAAGTACCAATGTCTTTGTAGTGCTTCCATTGGCCATTACCAAGTTGTACCATGAATCTAAGAGAGAACACAAAAGCTTCATGTAGCAATTCTCCTTGTCCATATTCACTCCAACTGAGACCCATTAGGCCACAATAGTATTAAATGCATTTTGGTGCTTGGCTACATAATCACCATCACCCATTCTTAAGGCGAACAAATTTTTTCATAGAAATGTTTTATTAACCAAGGATTTAGCTTGGTATAAATCCCCCAACTTCTTCTAGAGTGTTTTTGTGGATTTTTCTTCATAAACATTCAATAATACCAAATCATCCAAATAGAGCTTCAGAAGGCTTCTCTCCTTTATCTCCAACACCACCCACTCTTCATATTTCATACAAGTGGGTTTGGTTCTAGATATTGCAACCCATAGATCTTGATCTACGAGAAGATACTCCATCTTGAGTTTCAACATCTCAAAATTAGTGCCATTGAACTTCATTTCTAATCTTAGATGTGTTCACCATTTCTCTGAAACAAGATCTCCTTCTATGTAAGCTCCCTTTCAAACTAAGATTAGATCAAAACATTAGGATATTTAGACATTTAGGAGTTAGTTAAGATCTACTTGGTCTAATGTCTCATTAGGTAAAAGTGTGTTTCTTTAGTATGCATTAGTATGCAGTTGTAGTTAGGAAATCCGACAGTCACGATATGTTCCCGACATAGATTGATCTGATGGTTCATACTCTCCTCGCTCTTAACGGCCATTGATTTGTGGCTTAACATCCGATTGGTCCATGATATCTATTTAAAGAGCATGCAGGGTCATTTTTCGATGATCGATTGTGAGAAACTCTCTTGTAAAATATCTTTGTAATCTATTTCTTTGCATTAATAAACTGCTCCAAGTGGTCATGTTGGCTGGGGTCGTGGATGTTTCCCCAAAGGGGTTTTACCACGTGAAAACATTGGTGTTTTGATATTTGATTTGGTTATGTGAGTGGTTATTGAAGGTTTTCATTCTATTTTGGAATACCTGTGTTGTCGAACATGGTATCAGAGCCTGCTTGAAGACCGGCTCCTATTGTATATCGAGATCGTGAATCCGAGTTTCCTCATCTCCATTTTCTGTCATTTTCGTACATTTTTGGGCTGAGAGTACTTTTCCATTGCGTCTGGATCCCTCGTTTCAGTCAGAAACACTTTTAGTTTCACTCGAAAATGTTTATGTTTGCCCAAGATACGACCATTATAGCCAGATCCGAAGGTATAAAGCCTGAATACACATTTTTTTAATTTTTGCAAAGTTTTATTTTGGTTTTATTTCAGTTTGATATTATTTGTTTCTAGGTTGCTACTCTTTTAGATCTTCATATACTCTTTTCCCCGTGCCCTGTGCGATCTCAGCAAATTAGAAACAGATAGGAAAAGGTGCATCTTTCGGGTAAGCTAACCGAGATCTAACCCTTGTTGTCATCGAGAAACGAAATTTTTTTCTTGTGTGAAAATAGTTTTTTTTTAGCACGCTCTCCAAGGCCGTCTTCCACAACAACAACAACAACACCCCCAATCCTCCTTTTTAACATTACAATATGTTTTTCTAGACCATTTGGTTAAAAGTTGTCTTATTAAGTAAGAGGTTTTGAGTTCAAGTCTCTCTTTTGTTAATTTTTTTGAAAACGTTCATGCTAAAATTGTAAAGTATATTTCACTTCAAGTATAAAAGTGAATCATTATAAGTAGCTTTAGTATTTTATTTTAGAGTTATTTATTTTGCATGTCATTGTAAAAGTGATCCCCACTTCTCTTTATAAAAGTGGGTCACTTCATAAAGCAGCTTACACTATCATGTGGTCATTTGGTTACCGTTTATGTCGTTTTTTAAAAGGGCATAACTCTCACATCCGAAGTTTGTTTTCAGTGTTGTTTTTTTTTAAACCACATAACTTTTCGAGATCTTTCCATCCAAATCATCAGTTTCAATTTTTAAATCCATATTATCTGCATATTTAATATGGATTCTACAAGTAATGTTTTTCTTACCAGCACCAACTACTTCCAATGGAAATCTCATATGGAAGATTTATTAAGAAGTAAAGGCTTGTACCGAATTACCTTGGGAAAGAAAAAATAACCCAATGATGATGATAAGAAATCCAAATGGGCTAATAGGAGTGACGAAGCACGTGGACTAATCAGAATGTCCATCTCTCATGATTTAAGGTACCACCTTCAAGAAATTGATGACCCCAAAGAAGCTTGGGAAAAGATTGAATCCGTGTTTAGTAAACTCAATATTATTCAAGAAAAACAGTTAGAAAATCAAGTACTCACTTTGAGTCCAAGTGATTTCCCTTGCCTTGGAGACTATCTATCTAGGTTTAAAACACTCAGAATTTTATGTGAATAATGTAAGATAAAAATGGAGGAAGAGTGTTGCATCTATCTTATTCTTTCTAAGCTAGGTAGTGCATATTTTGTGTTTGTATCTACCTTTTATAACATGAGAGAGGCTCTAGGGAAAGCTTATGAAAAACCCACTCTTCAGTCATTTTGTGTTGCTTTGATTATAGAGGAATATAAGCTTGTACAACTTGGAGTGATCAACACTGAAGATACCTCCAACAAAGCCTTAGTTGCACAGCAGAAAGATAAATCCAAGTATCCCAAGAAGCAACATCCTCGCTACAACACCAAGCAACATAAGGGCCCCAAACCCGCTCAGACAACTTCAACTCCTAATGGTGACAAAGGAGAAAAATATAAAAATAAGAAGACTAACAGACATTGCAACTTTTGTGATAAAGATGGTCATGATGAGTCTAAATGTTTCAAGAAGATGGTAGCTTTAGAAGCAGTGATGAAGAAGAACAACATCAATATTTTCTCTACTTCTTCTTCTTCTTCTCATGGACATGCACTTTCCGCTTTTGGTTTCTCCTTCAATACAAATTCTACTTCTACTTCTACTTCTGATGAGTGGCTTATTGATTATGGCGCATCTTATCATATGTCTAAGGATAGAGCCATATTTTCCACTCTAAATGAATGTAACACCAAGAGAATATTTGTTGGTGATGATAGATCTCTTAGTGTTGAAGGATCTGGAATAATTCAAGTAGAAAATGGTCATTTCAATGATGTATTATGTGTTCCAAGTCTTTCTTGTAAG
>ML821720.1:0-18810 GCA_009831015.1 Picea engelmannii | reverse complement strand
AGACATTTGCAGAAGCTTTAGGTCATCCAGATTGAGATACAACAATGAATGAGGAGTATTGTTCTTTAATGGAAAATGATACTTGGGATCTTGTACCTCTTCCAAAAGGAATAAAACTTGTCAGATGTAAATGGGTCTACAAAGCTAAGTATGCATCAGATGGAAGTATTAAAAGACACAAGGCTCGGTTAGTTGCCAAAGGATTTTCCCAAGTTGAAGGGATTGACTATAATGAAACCTTTTCCCCTGTATCCAAAATGAATTCCATCTGCCTTGTTCTTGCCATTGTTGCCTCACATAAATGGGAGGTCCATCAGAGGGATGTTAAATCAGCCTTCTTGCATGGCGATTTGAAAGAACAAATCTACATGAAACAACATCCTGGCTATGTCCAGAATGACTCTAGCTTTGTTTGTCGCCTTAAGAAATCTCTTTATGGTCTTAAGAAAGCTCCTCAAGCTTGGTATGCCAAAATGGACAACTTTCTTATTGACACTGGATTCTCTAGATGTCATTCTGATCCTAATGTCTATACCAAGAAAGTAGGAAGTCATCTCATAATCCTTGTCCTTTATGTTGATGACCTTATCCTTACTGGTAGTGACTCAAAACTTTTAAACCATGTGAAAACCAGCCTTAAGAAGAAATTTGAAATGACATACTTAGGTTTTTTTCACTATTTCCTTGGCCTCCAAGTTTTGCAAACCAATGCAAGGATTTTTCTTTCCCATTCTAAGTATGTTTGTGACCTTCTTCGTCACTTTCACATGGATGATTGTAAACAAGCCCCTTCTCCCTTCCAGTCTGGAGTCAAGCTTACTGCCACATGTACTTCTCCTGCAGTTGATGCCAGTCTGTACTGTCAGTTAATCGGTAGCGTCTTATATTTCACGCATACCCATCTTGATCTTTCCTTCGTTGTTGGTCTTCTTTCCCGGTATATGAAAACACCCCATGAAATCCATTGGAAAGCAGCTAAAAGGATACTTCACTATGTCCATGGTACAATTCAATTCGAGATACATTACAGTTTAGGGGGGACTCCTTTATTGGTTGGTTTCACTGATTCAAATTGGCCCAGGGATCCTAATGATCGGAAGTCTACTGTAGGTTATGTTTTCAACCTTGGTTCAGGACCTGTCACTTGGGCCTGTAAGAAACAACAGGCTATTGCACTTTCTTCAGCAGAAGCAGCATATTGAGCAGCGGTAAATGAAAGTCAGGAAGCCTTGTGGCTTCGACAGATCCTTTCAGAGTTTGGATTCAAGCAGCAGCATCTGACCAGCATTTGGTGCGAAAATCAGAGTGCCATCAAGATCGCCAAAGACCCAGTTCAACATCAGTGAAGCAAGCACATCGAACTAAACATGCACTTCATCAGAAAACTCATTCATGATCAAGTTATTGAAGTGCTCTTTTTCCCTACAAAAGATCAAGTTGCAAACTTTTTCACAAAGTCTCTTACAGAAGCGAAGTTTTCCAAACTTCAATCTATGTTAGGCGTTCATGAAGTTTTCATTAAGGGGGGATAGGCTCTAATGCCTCCTTCCTTCTCCTATTGTGTCAACATTGCAAATCCTTCAATCCTATCCCAAGTTGTTCTTAAGGGGGCATGTTAGGATATTTAGACACTTAGGAGTTAGTTAAGATCTACTTGGTCTAATGTGTCGTTAGGTAAAAGTGTGTTTCTTAGTGTGTTTCTTTAGTATGCATTTGTAGTTAGTAAATCTGAAGGTCACGATATGTTCCCGATATAGAGTGATCCGACGGTTCATACTCTCCTCGATCTTAACGGCCATTGATCTGTGGCTTAACACCCAATTGGTCCATGATATCTATTTAAAGAGCATGGAGGGTCATTTATCGATGATCGATTGTAAGAAACTCTCTTGTAAAATCTCTCTATAATCTTTTTCTTTGCATTAATACAATGCTCCAAGTGGTCATGTTGACTAGGGTCGTGGATGTTTCCCCCTAGGGGTTTTACCATGTGAAACCATCGGTGTGTTGATCTTTGATCTGGTTATGTGAGTGGTTACTAAAGGTGTTCATCCTCTATTGGAATACCTGTGTTGTTGAACACAAAATACCTTGTTCCTAACTCCTTGTGATGCAAGAGCATCTGGCAGTAAAATCGAGAATTGACCACATGGGTCAATAAAAATTTACCAAGGGAGTTGGTTCCCTAATTTTTCATTTATTTGAAATAATTAGAATGATACCTTTAGAAGGTATCAAATATTTTATGGTTTGAGAGGTGTGAGTGTTTTCCTATGTAATAGAACAAAAACACTAAGTTAAGGGATTGATAGAAATCCTTTGAGGATTTTTAGTCATTTGTCAGAGTTCCTGAGAGATCTGTATCTTGCTTTTATGTAACAAAAGTATGTGAGAGAGAGAGAGGTTAGACAGAGGGGGAACATAGGTTAGAATAAGCGTAGATGAAGGTTGGATAGATAGGAGTGCGACAAAGAACTATAAAAAGTGATTTGTGTGTTGTATGTTTAAGGTCTGAGCAACCGAAAGAACCAATGTAATTATGATATGTTTTAATTGAGATCTCCATTTCTATGGGTGTTTATTTATTGGTATATGCCTTTGAATTCATTCAATATCTTTTCACATGGAGATTTTAAATGTATGCATTTGCAGGAAAGACCATGTGTAGTTAATTCCAGCCAAATTCTAAAACTATGTTTAAAAATATTTCATGAGTATTTGTCTTCGCAGGAATAGACAGTCATGATTGGGTGTAGTGGAATCACCCCTCAAATATTTGTGATACATCAGTATTGTGTGTTGAATTCCATGCAAAGTTGTCTACGAACCGTTGGTATTATTTGTTGAGTACCACACATAGAGTTATTTGCGACATATTATAATTTTCTGGGAACCATTGGTATTATTTGTTGAGTACCATGTGTAGAGTTGTCTACAACAAATCAAAGCTGTATGCAAACCATTGGTATTATTTTTTTAGTTCCAAGCATAGAGTTTTCTGCAACAGAAATCGTTGGTATTGTTCATTGATTCTTACACACAGAGGTATATCTACGTAGTGGTGTTTCCACGCAGAGTTATCTATGACAGAGTGTAATTAAACGTTGTAGAAAAAGGAAATTTGAGCGCATGTTCGTGTTGATCTGAGGCCATATAAGAAACTTGAATGTTAGATGCTGACAGAGTATTGAAAAATATATGATTGGGGGTTTAAGTTGGTTGTTCACTCCATCATTTTTGGTATCAGAGTGTACACCGTAAGTGTGCTCATGAAGAATATGTCGCCCAGGAGAAGGGGTTGAGGCATAGCAATTGCAACAGGAGGTGAGGAAAGTCCGAGAAAAGATGGAAGGTATGGATACTTCCATGAAAATGGAACCTGATACAAGAGATATCATCAAAAGTGAAGAAGCAACAACCTTTAAGGAAGAGGAAGAATAAGAAACAACATAAGAGAGATTGATACGGTTGGTCACAAAGGTCAGTGCCAAACTAAAGGTAGAGGTACATGTGTATGAAGGTAATTTGAATGTTGAAGAATTGGTTGAATGGATTAATTCCCTAGACAAATACTTTGATTATGAAGATGTAGATGAAGGAAAGAAGGTAAAGTTTGCAGTGACAAAGCTAAAAGGTCATGCAACTCTATGGTGGGATGAATTGCAAGCTGATAGGAACCGATAAGGTAAAGCCAAGATTAATAATTGGGATAGGATGATTGTTAAGTTCACAAACAGGTTCATGCCTAAGGATTGAAATTTTTTAGATAGTTACATAATCTTAGACAGAAGGCTATGACTGTGAAAGAATATACAGAAGAATTTTACAGTTTGACAATTAGAGCTGGTTATATTGAAGAAGATGTTGAAAAGGTTGCCATGTATATTGATGGCTTGAGGTATGATATACAAGATGAAATTAGCATTTTGTTCCTGAAGACAATTGAGGATCCCTATCAAGTAGCTTTGAAGGAAGAAGAGAAGTTGGCCAGAAAACAAATCCAGAAGAACAGAGGAAGAGGTCCAACAAGAGGCAAAGGACAATCTAGTAACATAGGGAGATTTTAGACTCCAAGAGATGGAGGAAGCTCAAGCTCAAGTAGTCAATCATCAAGAGGAGGAGAATCAAGAGGAAACATATTTCTTTTCCAGAGGAAGAGGTAGAGGAGGAAGAGAAATTAGATGTTATGCATGTGGAAATCATACCATATGTCATGAGAATATACAGAAACTAAATCAACAAGTCATAGAAATGTAAATATAGCATAAGATAAAGAAGAGAATGTGAATGTAGTCACACAAGTAGAAGTTCTTGAGGTAGGGGAATCATTGTTGTTGAAGATATTTTTTATCAAATCAAAGAAGGAAGCTAAAGAACCAACTCAGAGGAAAAGTCTATTTAGGACTGTATGCAAGTCAAGAGGTAAGTGTTGCAAAGTTGTTATTGATAGTGGTCGCACATATAACTTGGTTTCCATTGAAATGGTAGAGAAGTCAGGACTGAAGAGGACAATGCATCCCTCCCTACAAAGTGTCTTGGTTACAAAAAAGACATCGGGTTTTGGTGAATGAGTAGTGTAAGGTGGAAATTCAAATTGGTGGCTACAAGAATGAGGTATTATGTGACATAATGTGTATGGATGTCTGTCATGTTTTGTTGGGAAGGCTATGGCAGTATAATAGAAAATCTATTCATGATGGTAGGAGGAACACTTATTCTCTGGAAAAAGGTGGACACAAGCATGTATTGTTTCCTTTGCAAGATGATGGAGCCAAAGAAGAAGTCGTTCCTAGTATGTTGTTGATGAGTGGAAAGGAACTGCAATAAGAAGTCAAGAAAGAGGAGGTAAATTTTGCTTTGATTGGAAAGCCCAAGGTAATACTTACAAGTAAAAATTTGGATGATTTTCCTGTAGAAGTGAAAGTTATGTTGGATGAGTTTGTTGATATTATAGTTGATGATTTTCCAAATGAATTACCCCCTATATGGATTATTAGCCATCATATTGACTTAATTCTGTGAACAAGTTTACCTAACAAAGCAACATGTAGAATGACACCTCAAGAGAATGAAGAGATACAAAAGCAGGTGCAAGAGCTCTTGGATAAAGGATTGATAAAGGAGAGTTTGAGTCCATATGTTGTGCCAACAATACTCAGACCAAAGAAAGATGGAGGATGGCACATGTGTATTGATTCAAGAACAATCAATAAGATCAAAATAAGATACACATTTCCATTACCTAGAATTGATGATCCGTTAGATTGTTTGAGTGGTGCTAAGTATTTTTCAAAGATTTATTTAAAAAGTGGATATCATAAAATAAGGATTATGGAAGGAGATGAATGGAAAACAACTTTCAAAACAAATAGTGGACTATATGAATGGTTAGTGATTCCTTTTGGGCTCACAAATGGTCCAAGTACTTTCATGAGATTAATGAATGAGGTTTTGAAAGAATTTATTGGGAAATTTGTAATAGTATATTTGGATGATATCTTGATATATAGTCAAACAAAGGAAGAACATTTGAGACACCTCAAGATGGTTTTGAGTACCTTACAGGAAAAAAAGTTGTTCATTAATTTGAAGAAGTGGAGTTTTATGAAGAATGAACTGATATATTTGGGATTTGTGATATTTGAGGATGGTTTAAAGATGGATATAGAAAAGGTCCAAGCAATAGTAAGTTGGTATACTCCAAGAAGTGTGTTTGAGGTAAGAAGTTTCCATGGGTTAGAGAGTTTTTATAGGAAATTTATCAGAAATTTCAGTCAATTATGTGCTCCAATTATTGAGACTATCAAAGAGAATAGACAACCATTCAAGTGGATAGTGTCAGCTGACCGAAACCTTCAAATTTTGAAGAAAAAGATCACTAAACAACATGTGTTAGCTTTAACAGACTTTGATAAGTCTTTCCAAGTTGAGACTGATGCCAGTGGGACAACAATAGGAGTTGTATTGAGCCAGGAACAAAGACCAATTGCATATTTTAGTGAGAAACTAAATGAGGCTAAACATAAATATTCATCTTATGATGAGGAGTTTTATGAAATTGTGTATGCACTGAAGAAATGGGGACATTACCTCATACCCAAATAATTTTTTCTGTACACTCACAATCATACATTACAATTTATAAGTAGTCAACCAAAAATGAATCAAAAACATGCTAAGTGGGTTTATTTTTTGCATAATTTTACCTTTGTGATTAAACACACAAGTGATCAAGCAAATAAAGTTGTTGATGCATTGAGTAGAATTAATTTAATTTTGCAAGAATTTCAAGTCATCACTTTAGGATTTGATGGTTTAAAGTAAATGTATCAAGATGATGTAGATTTCAAAGATGCTTATGCAACTTGTGAAAATCCAGTTTCCAACAATAGGATTCAGTGGTTGGACTATGCTACAGGAAGGATTGCTATTCAAGAATAGTAAGTTGTGCATACCCAAGTGTTCAATGAGGGAGAACTTAATCAAAGAGAAGTACAGTGGAGTACTTTCAGGAGATTTTGGCCAAGATAAAACTTTTTCTTAGGTAAATGCTTTTAATTTTTGGCCTAGTATGCAAAATCAAGTGAAGAAATTTGTGGAAAAGTGCATAATTTGACAACATGCTAAAGGGAAAAGTCAAAATACAAGGTTGTATCAACCACTACCCATTCCAAGCAGGCCATGGGATGCAGTGAGTATGGAATTTGTGTTGGAAATGCCAAGAACACAAAGAGGTAATGATTCAATTTATGTTGTGGTTGATATATTCTTTAAGATGGCACATTTTATTTCTTGTAAAAAAACCAGTGATGCTACAAATATTGCAAATATGTTCTTTAGAGAGGTGGTAAGATTGCATGGTTTACCCAAAAGTATAGTTTTAGATAGAGACATGAGATTTGTGAGACACTTTTGGAGAACCTTATGGAAGAAGCTTGATACTAATCTTAGTTTTAGTTCATCCTATCACCCACAAACTAATGGACAAACCAAAGGTGGTAAACATAATTCTGTTAAATATTTTGAGAAGCCTTGTGAATGAGAACCCTAAGCAGTGGGATCAGATGCTTGCTCAAGTTGAATTTTCATATAATGACTCACCATATAGAAGCATAGGGATGAGTCCATTTCAGATTTTGTATGGAATTCATCCTAGGGGAGTGTATGAGTTGAGGAATTTGGGGAAACAAGAATTAAGAAGTGTTGATGGTGAGAATTTTGTAGTGAGTATGCAAGAGCTGCAGGAAAAGATCAAACATAAACTGCAAGAGAGTAGCCACAAGTATAAGTAGAGAGAAAACATGAAGAGAATACCAATGGATTTTTAGGTTGGTGACTTGGTCACAACACATTTGAGGAAATAGAGGTTTCCTATAGGGACATTTAACAAGTTAAAACTTAAAAATATTGGACCATGTAAAATTTTAAGAAAATTTTCTTCTAATGCATATGAAATAGAACTTCCAAGTGGTGTTGGTATTTCTCCAATCTTTAATGTTTCATATTTGTATCCCTTCAAGGAGACAGTGGATGTTTCAACAAATGAACCTATAAGTGATGGAGATTAGACCATAGGATGGAAAGAACAACTACCCAACGTAGTGAAAAAGGAGATTGAGACATTATTGGATATGAAGGCACTGAAGAAAACCAGAGGCAAAGAATATTTCCAGTACTTGGTCAAATGGAAAGGTCAACCAACAGAGGATGCTACTTGGATGATAGCAGCAAAAATTTCCAAGTATGGCACAAACCTTGAAGTCCCGATGAATAGTTATTTCTTCCTCGGAAGTATGATGCAGGAGCATCTGGTTATAAATCAAGAATTGACCAAATGGATCAATAAACATTTACCAATGGAGTTGGTTCCCTAATTTTTCATTTATTTGAAATAGTTAGAATGATATATTTAGAAGGTATCGAAGATTTTATGGTTTGAGAGGTGTGAGTGTTTTCCTATGTAATAGAACAAAAATACTAAGTTAAGGGATTGATAGAAACCCTTGTTTTTATGTAACTAAAGTATGTGAGAGAGAGGTTAGATAGAGGGGGAACAAAGGTTAGAACAAGAGTAGACAAAGGTTGGATATATAGGAGTGCGACAGAGAACTGTAAAAAGTGATTTGTGTGTTGTATGTTTAAGTTCTGAGCAACTGAAAGAACTAGTGTAATTCCGATATGTTTTAATTGAGATCTCCAGTTCTGTGGGTGTTAATTTGTTGGTATATGCCTTTGAATTCATTCAATATATTTTTTCTTGGAGACTTTAAATGTATGAATTTGTAGGAAAGACCGTGTGCAGTTAATTCTAGCCAGATTCTAAAACTTTGTTTAAAAATATTTCTTGGGTATCTGTCTTCACAGGGACATACAGTCACGATTGGGCATGCTGGAATCACCCCTCAAAGATCTGCGACACATCGATATTGTTTATCGAATTCTGTGAAAATTCGTTTGTGAATCGTTGGTATTATTTATTGAGTACTATGCACAGAGTTGGTTGCGACGAATCATAGTTTTCTGTGGACCGTTGGTATTATTTTTTGAGTAGTGTGTGCAGAGTTGTCTGTGACAGATCATAGTTGTCTATGAATCATTAGTATTATTTGTTGAGTTCGGTGCGCAGAGATTTTTGTGACAAGACTCGTTAGTATTGTTCACAGATGCTTCTGTGCAGAGTTATATCCGTGTAGTGGTGTTTCCATGTAGATTTATCTATGACAGAGCACAATTCAACGTTGTAGAAAAAGGAAATTTGAGTGCATGTTCGTGTTGATCCGAGGCTAGATAAGAAGACCACATGTTCGTTGTTGATAGAGTATTGAAAACTCTGTGATCGGGGGTTTAAGTTGGTGGTTCACGCCATCACCCTAGATCCAAGGTGATTAGGATCTGAAACCAAATGAAAAGAAATAGAGTTGTGGAATATGCTTCCTACACTAATAAATGAGAGAAGAATGTGTAAAATTAGATAAACACGGTTGTAGTAATAAACAACACAGAAACATACATCCATTAGACAACGATGTCCTAGGGAAAACTCTTCTTACAAGCATGTTCAATGTATTATTCAACAACTAAATGGTTACAATACATTACAAAGTCTCTATGCTCTCAAAAAGAGTGTTCATCATTAGCATAAGTATTCTAGAGAATTTCAACAACATAACAGTAGGTTAAAACTCACACACTATTTTTCTCCAACCCTAGCACTCAATTAATAGGCATGACAACATCATTAACCATTTATGGTTTTCCAATTCTACACGCTGGAAACCACCAACAATTAATTGGCCAACTGCTAATGCTTAGCATTCATTGTGTACTATGATCAACATTTATTCCCTATCACTACTCAACATTTATTCCCTGCAGCTACTCAACCATAATTACATGCTCTTCTACAAGACTACAAGACGTATGACACACTTGTCCCAGTGTGAGGAGGTTATGGCATGTTTTTAGTTGGGTATTTTTGTAATTGGAGCTCTGCTCAATGAGAGGTCACCCTATCTTAAGAGGCAAGTGAACATTGTTTTTTTTATACAAGTGTATATTTCACATATTCCATCTCATTTGTCTCTTGTATATGTTTTTCAGGTTTTATATTATTTTTATACTTTTTTGCTATTAAAGTTTAAGGGTAAAGGATCACTACAAGGCCTCTCCAAATAATCTTGGGAGGAAGTTGAGAGAGTTCTAAGATGAATTTTATTATAGGAACTATGAATTAATACACAAATCCCTTACTCAATGATGTTAGTAGAAACACATGTGTTATTGTTAGAAGAAAAATCATTATGTCAATTTATGACATATATAATCAAAATAAGGTATATGGACAGGAACCCGATTACCACACCAAGTGAAATTGCAACTCAAGATAAGGGTTGGTACCACAATGAGATGAAATGAATTAATAAATAAAGAATTGAAGAAGAAGAATTGACCAATAAACCATTAGTCTATTTGAGACTTGATACAAAAGAGGATAATAGAAAAATTGTGGCAAGATCGTAGAGAGGAAATGAAATTATATCAATGTGGGATCAATTTAATGATTACTTGCACAAAACAACATCACTTCTAAAAAAATACTACATATAAAACACATATAATTTATCAATTCAACATATGCTCTACTCACGTAACCTAGTAGTGATACAAAGATATAAAAAAACAAGGGAAATAATTGCAAAGCACCTAATCCCTGTGTAATTTTAATCTCTTAGCAAAAGAGGAAGCTTGAAGCAAAAATATGATCTTTGAACATAGTTTTTCAAAGTATGAGTTTATGTTGTGAGGGAGATTTACTCTCTCTCAATACTCTTTCATTGGTTTTTCAATTAATATTAGAATAAGAAGGTAATGCAAATGATAGGATAAACACTATGATTTGCTATTTTGATCCTAGTTTACCACTTTAAAAAATATTAATATTAACAAAAGCACTATTACAATTAAATAAAAAATAAATTACAATAAAATAAAAAATAAATTACAATAAAATTAAGAGATTTACATAAAAAGCACTAATACAATTAAATAAAAAAGAAATTACAATAAAATTAAAAATACATTACAATAAAATTAAGAAATGTACATAAATATAGTGTACATTATATTAAAAAACCAATAGTAATATTTGTAATGTTATCTATTTTCATTTTCATCGCTTTCTAACTCATAATAATTATATAATTTTTTTTTTAATAAATTAAGAATAATCTTATAAATTATTAAATAAAATTTAATTTTTAATTAATTGTTTTGAACTTAATAAATTCAAATTATTTTTAATAAAGCATAATCAATATTGTTAAAGATTATTAAATGTACAATCCACCTTACTAATCATTCCATCCCGCTACTATCCTTCAATTGTTTTTTCACTCACAAAAATATTTCTATAAATGGAACACAAATTATCTTTATAGCACCAGAGATCTAGGAGATCTAGCGGGCCATTTCGACAAGGACAGTGCAACGAAGAAGTCGGGGTCTTCTGAGACGGATAGACAGCTTGGCTACCAGATGAAATCATATAACGTGGGGACACTAATACTATGTAAGAAGCAGGATTCTTCGTTGGGAAATAAAATATTTTTGTGGTAGTCACCATTTTCTACAAACAAACAAAAAAAAGTCGACTCAAACCCCTATTAACAGAAAGTAATGCCAATGCTTCACCATCCCTAAACTATGAGGGCACTCCCCTAAAAAATGAGGGCACTTAGCAAGAAAGGCAGGAGTTCATTTGTTGACGTCCATTTGTTCTCCCTTGGCAGCGTGAACATTTATCCACCACCCGCAGATGCAAGAAACCAAGAAGAAAATCAATCCTCTATTGATCGTGACGTCATTTGCAGCATAGCCATCACTTAATTTTTCAGTAGAAAGGTTCACTTATAAAAAGTTACTTGAATTATTTTTGGAATGAAATATGGGGTGTGCTTATAAAATCAAATGATGCAGAACCTTTGAATATGGCAATAGACTAGAGTAATTAGACCGGGAATGAATTTCATGATTTTTTTTAATTAATTTGAAATTGCTAAAAAAATCTTGATTTAGCAAATCTTAATTTAGCAGACTCATTGTAATTGTATTATCTAATAATTGGATTTGGGTTTTATACTAAAAAAAACTTCATTTCATAAATTGGAGGACTTATTAACATATGAATGATGTCCAATATTACCTAGATACTTAGTTATTCATGCGTATTTCATTTGCATATGTTAGGTTGGAGATTATGTTTGTACGTGAGAAAATCGTAATCTATGGATAGGATTAATTTTTTTCATTGAAATATGGATAGGATTAAATGCTTTAATCAAAATATATTTGAAACGATTTGAATTATTTTTTTTACAACACAGAAATCATTGAAATCAGAAATCATTGAAGTATTGATAGGATTAAACTTTATAAGCAAAATATATTTGATATACTCTTGGAAGGATAGATTTCGAGCTTAGCAAATTATAATTTGTTAATTAAGTTCAACGCCATTTGTTTAATGATCATATTACAGTTCTGGTAGTCAATAAAATTTTGGTGCTCCAATTAAACTAAATATCATATTTTTTCCTATATTATTTGTTTCTTTTATTTTCTGAAGTGGTATCCAACACTATATTTTCATCCCTATTCCTGTACACTAATATAGGATTTGACTATTCTAAGATTTTCTTTATTCTAAATCAAAGTTTTATGTTTTTATGTTTAGGATGTGACTATTCTAAGATTTTTTTTATTCTAACCGAATCAAAGTTTTATGTTTATCCAATGAAGTTTAGGATGAGGTTAAATTAAGATAATATATTTGATCCTATACACAGGAATCCACATAATACATATTTACTATGTATTAAATAATTTATGAGTTTTTAACTATTGCTGCACAGACCTATTGATTCCCGTCTCTGGCAAAGAAAATGCAAATATAGGTGTATTGATTGTGTGACGCAAAACGAAACGGAATGGTTGATTCCCGTCTCTGGCAACTAAAGAAAATATGCAAATCGTTGTCAAGAATGGGATTCGAACCCATGCCCTTTCGGACCAGTACCTGAAACTGGCGCCTTAGACCAACTCGGCCATCTTGACATTATCGAAAATAGTATTCTCGATTTTAAATAAATAGTAATCATCTCATCTGACGTAAGGAGTTCCCGTTGAATTCTAAAAGACGGTATTCTTTCCGGTCGAGTCAAATCAATTCAAGTGACAATTAACAGAGACGTCCCACATATTCGCTCCCATTCCCTGCAACCCTGTAACCAAGCCAAATTTAAGTTACCATTCCAGATAATGAACACTTTACGTCCAGCATTTTTACCAGAGCCGGACTCATTCTGTCCACCAGCTGATCCAGGGTAAAAATTGACAAAGATAGATATAGTTGTAGCTGTTAATAATAATTATTTTAAAGTAGCAAAGTTGCATTTAAAAAAAACTAGTTGAAAACGAAGATAAGAATAGGGATCTGGTGTTTTTGTTTATGCATTTCCAACTATTAAGTTTATTAGTTCGAAGCTAAAACCAAAGCAACCAACTCATCCAACACATAGAGGAAAATAAATAGTTCCACTCAATTTTTTTGAATTTACACGAACATACATGGACCTGTTTTGTTTATATAAAATGATAATTATGCAAACCCCTTTCACTGCGACATGTTTCAAAAGGAAATCATTACCATTAAAACATTATTTTAAGGGCAAAGGACCTACTTTCCTATCAGAGGCATATTCAAGGCCCCTAGGCTTATCTCCTTTGCACAAAGCTGCATAATGACACATGAAATACCACTTGGGGTCAAAGACCCCATAGAGAGGGCACATGTCGTGGTTGGAGGCCTTGTTCATAATGCTTGAGGCCTAAAAGGTTCATTTTCCTATGTAAGGCCCTTGTTTTCCTTTTCGATCATGGTCTAGGCCCCCATATCCATCACATTTGACTACTTTCAAACATTGATCCATTGAGCCAAAGCCATTTTGAAAGATAGCCTCAAAACTTCAAATGATTAGACCATCAACATAGTTTTGAAGGTAGCATAAGGCTCTTTTGAAATAACTCGTTGAGACCAAAGTAAAGGTCATTGACCTACTTCGAATGAGCACCCCCCAAAAAAGAACAAGGGTCATTGGGCCCATTTGAATATAACACTTTGAAATGAGGGAACAAGGCCACCAGGTTTTTTTTGAAGATGGCATATTGATCACTTTTCGAAGTTCTACCCAGTTTCAAAATGAAGGCTTGTTGGCTTCTCTAAAAAAAAATGCTCGAAACAAACAAACAAGCTCAAAAAGCCTTATTGAGGGGTGACATTTTCTCTATACAATACTTAGTCATTGTAGCTTCCAGAAGCCTAAGCATAGTCCAAAGTTTCACAAAGTTAGCTTCCATTAAAGACTTCATAAAGATCTCAACAACATGATTATATATCCTACAATAAATAAGAGACACAACAACATCATGTATCAATTGCCTTAAATAATGAGCATGGATCTCCACATTCTTCATTTTACTATGAGCAACAAGGTTCTTAGCTATTTGTATTGCACTTTAATTGTCACAACACACTATAGTAAATTCCTCAAAGGGAATATAAGCTTACCTGTTAGGTTGTGAATCCACACTGCCTTTGCGCTAACATTAACTGCACCTCTATAGTCTTCTTATGTGGTCGAAGAGAGACCACTTTCTACTATTTACAAGACTATAATATGGGTCTAGAGCCAAATGAAACACATAGCTAGAAGTTGACTTCCTATCATCGCCACATCCATCCCAATCTGAGTCAGTATAGTTGACTAATTGATTCATATTTTTATTACAATACTTTATACCAATCTAATAAGTTCCCTTGATATAACAAACGATCCCTTTTGTAGCTTTCAATTGGCTCTCCCTCAGATCATGTATGAACCTGGAAACCACACTGATAGCAAAGGAAATTTCACCTCAACTACGAGTTAAATAAACGAGGCTACCAACAAGCTACATGTAGAAAGTAGCATCAACTTTTAGAGGTCACGGGTTCAAGTTCAGAGGGGGGTAGGGTATGTATACCTCCGTAGAATTTAACAGACAAATCATTGCACGGAGGGGGCCCTTGTCCCGAAACAAAGGAATCTCATACATCAATTTGGTGTTTGGCTTAGTTGTGACCTTAAAAATAGATTGTTATTGTTATTGTTATTGTTATTGTTATTGTTATTATTATTATAGATTCACACTCTTTAGTTAACTTTACTTCTGACTGATAAGGTGTAGCACAAGGTTTAAAGTCCTAACTTTACTTCTGACTGATAAGGTGTAGCACAAGGTTTAAAGTCCTATATTTTGAATATTTGTAATAGATTCAATGTGTATTTAGGTTGAGAGAATAAAATATTTTCATCCATTTGTAAGATATGGATGCCCATAAAGAAACACAATAGACCCGAGTCAGTCATTTCAAATGTATCTACTAAATGATTCCTCAAATCGAAAATTAGATCATCACTACTTCCAATCATGACTAAATCATCAACATATAGTGAAACAATTAAAGTAGCAGCATTGACATGCAAAACATAATATTGTAATCTGATTCATAATGTCTAAAACCAAGATTGAAGAATAACTAGCCACTCTTCTCATACCACACCCTAGGGGCTTGTTTCAAACCATATAAGGATTTCTTCAATTGACATACAAGACTACCATCCTTCTCAAAGCATAGGGATTTCTCCATATAAATCCCTTATGTGATATCACCATGTAAGAAATCACTTTAAATATCCATCTAATATACCTTCCATCCAAAATAAGCAATAAGTAAAAGAATTAGTTGAACACCATTCATATTTGCAATAGGGGAAAATATTTTAGTGTAGTTGATACCTTCTTGTTGATAAAATCCCTTTGCTACCAAGTGAGCCTTATGCCTTTTAACTACATCTTCAAATGTGAATTTGATTGTATAAACCCATGAGCATTTCATCACATTTTTGCAATTGAGGAACTAAATCCCAAGTTTTATTCTTCATCAGTGAATGATACTTATTAGCCATAACATTCTCCTAGTCAGGTCAATGATGCACATCTACATATGTATTAGGATCACATGCCTCTAGCACACATGCCATTAAAGCAATGCTACCACATTATTTTTGACATATATTTTTTCTTGAGTAATTTATGCCCCCTGCATCAACACCAACAACTTCAATTGTCTCATTGGTCATCTATCTAGGAACATAAATTCCTCTTGTAGAGGGATTCTTGAAACAAAATCACCATTAATTGAATTATCAAGTTTTCCAAAACTTTTGGTCAACTTTGTTGTGGAAGGTCAATTGCAAGTCAATTATGGTGCATGAGTCAATTGCCCAATTAATAGATCTATTGACACACTGGTGGATATAGTGTAGTAGTAAGTTGATCCAAAATTATTCATGATTTCAGGTGGATCATTGTTTAACAATCTAGTAGAGGATTTTAACAAAGTAAGACTTGAAGTCTACTCATAAAAAATGACATACCTCTTGAAAATAACTTTGTGTTTGATTGAATCAAACCACTTACAGGTTTTCAACTTTTCATTGTAGCCCATCATGATACAAATATGACTCTTTGCATCCAACTCCTTTCTCTTATTATTTGGAATATGAGCTCAAGCTATGCATCCAAATGTTCTGAAGTGTCCAATTGAGGGTTTCCTCCCACTTGATTTCTTAAGAGGAGTGGTATCTCATACATTTTTAATTGGAATCATGCTTAGAGGGTAGTTTGAGTAGTAAACAACATGTACCCAAAACCGAGTCAACATTCCTTTGGCATGAAGAAAAGATTGTTATATGTCAACCAAGGTCTTATTTTTCTTTTCAACAACACCATTTTGAGGAGATGTGTAAGGTATAGATATTTACCAAGAGATGTCATTTTGTGGCAAGTATCTCTCAAAAAAATTTCTCATAGATTCTCCACCATTGTTAGATCTTAAACATTTCATAGGGCAACCACATTGTTTTTCATCCAGTGACCTAAATTCCTTTAGTTTTTCAGATATAGTTTCCCAATTCTTTAAAAAATATACTCAAGTGTACCTAGAAAAATCATTAATGAAAGTTAAAACATACCTTGCAACCATTAGTGATGGTTTTTTCATTCTACATAAGTCATTGTGGACAAGTTTGACTAACTAAGTCTTTACTTTCCATGCCTTCCCTATTTCAAATGTAACTTATTGTTTCTTTACAAGAGCTCACTCTTGACATACACCATAAAGGGGAGCGGCGTTACATAGTCCATTAACCATATTAAACTTCATCATCAATTTCATACTTTGAAACTGAGATGTATGAGTCTTTCATGCCAAATTTTGCTTCAGTTGACGATCTTGGCTATGAGGGTAGTTGATCCTAAATTCTTCTTAGGAAAGTCACAAAACTTATATAGTATGTCCTTAGGGTCAACAATACCCTTAGTAGAAAAAGGCTTACATAGTCGAGACAGAATACCAGCCTTTCTGTTCAACTTTGAAAAATCTACCGCTGTGAATTTCATTTGATATAAAAGTATTCAAAGAATATTTGTAATCAAAGTCTGCGATCTGCATTCACCTTTAGCGATCTGTCATCATTGTTAAAAACAGCGATCCACCCATTCCACTCTCCGATCCGGTGATCCGTCCAGCAAAATAAGATTTCCATATTCAATGGATGTGTGCGGCGAAAGGTGAGAAAGAGAATCGGCTTCCAAGCACTGCTGCCAACTAATGTCATACGATCTTAACCGTGAGAAAATTTGATAAGATCTCAACGGTTTTCACAAAGATACGCTGCCAACTAATGTCATACCATTCTTTTTCCAATGAGATATTTTTGAACAAGGGAAAGCTGCATAGCAGCTGTTCCCTGCCTTTGTTTTTAAAAGCAAATGGTAGTGGTCAATGGGTTTTAGGCACTTAAATAAAACTCTCTCCTTTTTCACCTCAATCAACTTACAAGAGAAAAAGAGGGTGATGTGTTGCATGCATTTCAATCAATGTTTCAAGTTTTAGCTCAAAACCATTACATCAAAAGTATTCCTAAGCTTAACCACTGCTTCATGTTCAAGGTTAGCCATTGCTCAAGTTCAAGTTCACATTTAATCTTCTCTTTTTCATTCTTTCTCATATAGACTTTTATGGATTTCAAATGAACACTATTTTCTCATGCTTCATTTATTTCTAGCTTCTAAAAATTAATAAGATTCAAAAAATTATAGAATGACCAAGAGCTTACAGAAGACTCCATTATTTATTACAAAATTTATTACAAAAACTAACAGTGAAAATGTTAAACAATCAACATAATATAGCATTATTTACATTATATAATTAAATTATTATAAATCAAATAATTTCTAAAGAATTACATATTTTAAATATAAAATATTTTATTTTAAAAAATATAAAATAATTTTGAAAAACCTTTTTGAAAGTTGGCTCAACTTTATTAAATATTTAAATCTTCGATGTCAATGCTTACTTCTTTAAGCTTGTTGTTTTAATGATTGTGGAATCATAGAAGCATCATACCAAGAAACGCCGTTTTAAAAAGGATTTTGAGCAAGAATTTTTACCAAGGTAACCAATTGCCAATTCCATATTCAAAAAATAAATTTTTATTTTTATTTTTTATATTAGAAATCATAAATTAAAGGTCGTGGCTTTCCATGGTGCAAATGTCCTATGATAAGTTGGATCCCGAGTGATATTGATATTATACGTTTAGTTGAAACTTGGGAGCATGAGGAGTCTAAGGTCCCTAACATAGAAGGATTTGTCTTGTGGTCAGCATGGAACAAAAAATCCCACCATAGAGGGATAGGAGGCATAGCTTGTTATATTAGAAATAACATTTCTCCTCACATTCAACTTCATAAGATTTACCCTCTCAATTAATACATTTGGATAGAAATTTCAAACACCAATGCTAAGAAGATGTATATAGCGATTTGTTATTTTTCACCTATTAATTCTACTTTTTATAAGAAAAACAATCTAGATAACAATTGTCCCTATAATAATTTAGAACAAAATATTTATAGTTTGAAAAATGAAGGTAATATCCTCCTTCTAGGAGACTTTAATGCTAGGGTTGCAACTAAACAAGCTACTCTTTTAAGAATTGATTCCAACCATAATCCTTTATGGCTAGATGAGGACCTTGTTTTATCTAATAGCTACAAAAGAAGCTATGAAGACCTAATTGAGAATTTGTTTGGTACTGAGTTGGTCAAGCTTTGCAGCTCTCAAGACCTAATAATTTG